>JAQIWH010000261.1:0-59210 GCA_034695005.1 Cryptops parisi | reverse complement strand
GTGTTATTGATATCAGTTGATATTATCGCCTTTTAATTACGATTAGCATCGTTAATTCGATGAATCCCAACTGAAAACAATGGTTATATCGACTTTTTAATGTACAATAATAAGTAATAAACGATATTAATTTTATTAGTGCTCCTTGTTTGTTTCATTTTTGGTCCACATTTTAACTGTGTTTTTGAACTTGGTGTTGAAAAGCGTACACATTTTTCTGTAAGCGAACAATTTTTGCTGTTTAATTTGTCCGTTGTTTTTAACAAAAGTTATTATTGCTTTGCTATAAACAGTGATTTTTGTGATTACTGTAAGTATTTATTGAAAATTTGTTTCAATTGTTTTTGTTAAGCAATCATAGTTTAGTGTTTTTTTTCAAATATAAGGCTTATGCTCGGTGATTGTACATCGAACACTAAATTAATAACTTCCAAAAAATCGTAACAGTATTCTTGTTATGGAAATGATGTGAAATTAATAGTTGAACTATAAACAATAATTCATTGATACGATATGAAAAATATTTATAAGTGTTAACATTCAGTAAAAATAAAATACGGTTGTCATACTGTATAATGTTTAATTGGTATTTGATTCAAATACACTTCAAATTTTGAAGTTAGTACAAATATTGTAGTGATGTTTTGTTTCAAAAAATTATATACATATATTTTAATACCATAAATTCATTTTGAATTCATATATTAATCGATATGCATGTATTGTGGTTTAAAACAACATGATGAAACAAATACGTAAAACAAATAGTTTGTTATATCATTAGTTAACTAATTGGTTATACGGCTTCGTTGCGGTTGAACATGTTTATTTTAAAGGTAAATTAAAAATTAGAACTATTTTTTACATATATTCTCGGTATATATTTTTTAGCATTGACGATGATGTTCAAAAACACACCATGGCCAAGGTAGCTCGTCGTTGTCCGTGTTTTCATCCCGAAGAAGATGACGTGAACGAGTTGGATTATTGTCATTGCGGACTAGAAGATGTTCCCAGTGACGTGTTTCTTTACGAGCGCACTTTGGAGGAGTTGTATCTCGACTGCAATCAAATTCGAGATCTGCCTCGAGTAAGCTTTTCGATAGCACTGGCCAATTTATGGGGGAGGTTTAGGGATTCAAACCCTTCTCAGAACATTCTTAATTCATTTGATGTGTTTAATGATGTATTGATGTTTTTGTGAAAAAAAAGTAGTGGCTAAATTGTGCATTTTTCGAGGTCTAAATATTCAAGATTTGCCATGAAAACAACGTAATTTATTTCATTGAATATCTTTTCCATAGCCATTATTTCATTGTCATGGATTGAAAAAGCTAGGATTGAGTGATAATGAAATACAAAGTTTGCCTCCTGCGATTGCAAGTTTAATTAACTTGGAGAAGCTGGACATTAGTAAAAATGGTACGCATCTTGAAATTTCTTGTAATCAACTGTGTTTTAATGATATATAATTTATTATGAAGATATACACATTGATCTTGGTTTGAATTTTAGGTGTTGTTGCATTTCCTGATAATATTAAAGGATGTAAAAATTTGTTAACGATTGAAGCGAGTATTAACCCTCTCGGAAAGTGAGTATATTTGTAACCTTTGCACAGTATTTACATTATTAAAAAGCATTTACATTAAAATTATGACATCAGTTTTCAATCGTATTCAATTTATTTTTTAACTCACTCCCTATTTTTTATTAATTTAATTGTTTTCAGATTACCAGATGGATTCACGCAGCTGATCAACTTAGGAGAGTTGTATTTGAACGATACATTTTTAGACTTTTTACCAGCAAATTTTGGCCGGTAATAATTTCATCTTTTATTGTGTGACAATAAAAACCTTTATCATTTAAGTGTTTTGCTATACAAATACTTTAATGTATTTATAGACTTTCCAAGCTGAAAATTCTCGAACTTCGGGAAAACAGACTCAAAGCGTTGCCTAAATCAATGGCAAGGTTGACTGAGCTCACTCGATTAGATATTGGGCAAAATGAATTCTATGAATTGGTAATTCGTTTTATTTTATTTTATTTATTTATTTTTTTGGGAGGTTTTTGTTTATATATGCACTCGTATGTTTTTTATGCATATAATTTTCATATGTATTTCAGCCAGAGGTTGTTAGCAGTCTGCATAAATTAGAGGAATTGTGGTGTGATGATAATGAAATTAGTCATTTACCATCTGTACGTATTACGTGAAACAATTATGTTATACACCAGTCTTAAAATGTTATTATGATTTGTTTTGATAAATGTAATATTTTTCATGATGTAATATTTCTAGGGTTTACAAAACCTGAAGAACCTAACATATTTAGATGCGAGCAGCAATAATATTGAATGGTTCGCAGCTGAAGTTTGCTACTGTAAAAATTTAGTAGATTTACGGATAACCGATAATTGCTTACGGGAGCTTCCTGACACGATAGGTATTTTTTATTATTTCATATAATTAAGTGTACTAATTAGTAAACGACTTGGTGAAGCGATATTCCAATGATGTTACAATTAACGGTTAATCTGTTTATTATTTTTAAGGTAATTTTGTAAATTTAGTAACGTTTAAAGTGGATGATAATTACTTAGTTGAGCTTCCAAATACAATTGGAAGGTAAGAGGCTTAAGTATATATCTTTATTATTTTTATAGGCTTTATATTAGCTTCACTGGTAAGATGTCTTCAGTCGAAACATAGGGTGACACCTGGTGACAAAATACCAATTTAAAATTCGTATTTATATTAGTTTCAGTTGTGAGTGAGAGGGCAACATCTGGTGACAATATATATAGAGCCTATATTTTTTAATTTGTTCTCAATAATGTGCTTGTTTATGCATGTTTTATAACATGTTGCATTTTAATTTTGTAGTTTGGGCAGTCTAGAAGAACTGGTTGTGAGTCAAAATGATTTGCGTACGCTGCCGAGCAGTGTAGGCTTGTTGCGTAAAATACACACATTGTATGTGGATGAAAATTGTTTAACTGAATTACCAGCAGAGGTACGTTCTCTTCACTTTGAAATTCTCATGGGGGGGCTGTATTTTCAATCCTATAAGAATATTATTTTATTCACTTATTTATTCCTATATCAACTTATTTTTAATGTTAGCTGGGAAGTTGCACTAGCCTTACAATTCTGTGCTTACGAGATAACAAGCTAATACAAATCCCCGACGAGCTGGGTCATTTGTCTCGTTTGCGAGTGATGAATTTGAGCAATAACCAAATTCAGCACTTGCCGTTCAACATTACGAAATTACAAGAACTTCAAGCACTTTGGTTATCCGACAATCAGGTACTAGTAGAAGATTTATTAAATGGTTTAGTTTTCAGTTCAGCTTAATATTCTTTTACATTATTCAAATAATGATTCGTTACTAATTTTTAGAACAAACCTCTGATCCCTTTACAATCGGATTATAATGGAAGAACAGGACAGCGTGTGCTCACTTGTTTTTTACTACCACAACAAAAACATCATGCTCGAGATGGAGGTAATTTTTTTTTTTAACAACATATTATATATTTAATACGTAACAGTAATCAGTGAAAAATTAAGTGTAAACTGGTTAATATTTTGTTTGCTTGTGAACATTGCAGAAGTAAATAATGATACAGACAAATTTCATTTGCCTGTATGGGAAGAGCAACGAGAACGGAAGCAGCAAATAAAGTTTGCAGCCGATGAACAGCTCGATCAGCCAGTAAATGATTTGTTTTTGTTTTTTTCCATTAATTGCCAATTTTTTAAAATCAATTTTTAAGTTTTAACCTGTTTTTTTTTTTTACATTCAATTATAGGGTAAGCTGATTCGAGCTCCGACACCTTATCCAAAAGAACTGAAAGCTCACGCTAAACACGCCAAAAACCAAGCTCTGAAAATGAAAGGGCCTTATCAAGCGTCGAATGATGCAGATTCGTCTCATTCATTCGAAGTAAGTAGAAAATAATTCATATTTTGTTTATTATTTTTTAATTTAAGTGTAATTGATTTGTAAGTCATGTTATATTATTGTTTCATGCTATACAGAAATAAGTCACGTAAGTCTACCTCATGAAAATAGTATTGACAAACTTGCTAAATTGAGATGCCAAATTTGTTGATCTATCTATGGATTAGCGAATTTCTTATAAACCTGATGAAACTATTTTTTTTTTTTGTATATAATTTTAAGTGACCTGTTAATCTTTGTAAAAGTTTTGTAATTAATGGACGGAACTGACATTGTATCGTGACGAGTTTTTTTTTTTTTTTGTGTGTGTGACCAAAGGTAAATCCCCAGTCTGTCATTCCATTACGTAGTGTTATTGTTCAAGAGGCAAAAATTAAAGTGAAAGAAGCAAAAGTGACTAAACCCAGTATCGCACCCTCAACCCAAGATCCTTCCCTCGATATTAAGGTACGTTATAACACTGATTTTTTTAATTTTTTATATACTGGGTGTCCCAATTAACGTTTTTTTACCAATACTGGGTGTTCCATAATTCATCAATCTGTTTGTTTTTATTTAATAACTTTTGTAAAAAAAAAAATTTTTACATTATTAAGCATCAACTCAAAACATTTTGTTTTATTCGCTTTTTATTGATTTTGATGATGTATTTTTCACTGCATAAAGTGAAATTTGGTTCAACTTTTATTTTTTCAACTTTTGGTTAAATTTCAATGATGAAAGTTAACCAACCTTTTTTTTTACCATTTTTTTTTCAAATGTGTAAAGAAAAAATGAAGGTTGAACCAAATTTTGCTTGTTTTTTTATAAAAAGTATGCCAATATTAAAAGAAAGTGGGTAATCAAATTTTGTTAGTAAATATGTTTGAATGAAATATAGTTTTTATTAATTTTGGTGTATTTTTACAAAAAAAAATAAAGGCTCAATTTTGATCAAACTTTATTTTATAACTTTTGGTTCTTGTAAATTGAATTTTAAGAATGAAAGTTTACCAACCTTTCCCTCCCGAATTAAAAATAAAAGTTGAACCAAATTTTGCTAGGTTTATTGTAAAGGTGCACCAATATTAAGAAAATGTTTCAAATTTGTTTAGTATGCTTGAATGAAATTTTTTTAATATTGTGTATTATTACAAAAAAAAAAAATAAATAAAAAGTGAAATTTGGTTCAATCCTTTATTTTTGAACATTTGAAAAATAATGGACGTCAAAAGTTAGTAAATTTCAACAATAAAATTTTACCACCCTTTGCCCTCTTTTTTTTTCAAATGTGTGAAGTTAAAAACAATGGTTGAACCAAATTTTGCTTGTTTTTTGTAAAAAGTATGCCAATAATAATCAATAGTGGATAATATAATTTTTTTAGTAGTTTGCCTAAATCAATTTTTTTTAAGTTTGGTGTATTTTTACAAAAAAGAAACAAAAGCAAGCAAAATTTGGTTCAACCTTTATTTTTGAAAATATATGCATTTGAAAAATAACGGAGGGCAAAAGTTGGTGAATTTCAACAATGACATTTTACCTACCTTTGCCTTCTTTTTATTTTTCAACTGTGTTAAGTTAAAAATAAATGTTGAACCAAATTTTGCTTTGTTTCGTTTGTGATGTTGGTGTTGTTGTTGTGTTTGTAAAAATACATCAAAATTTAAATAAAAACATTGGGTTATTCAAAGTTTTTGAGTTGTTTTTTAATAATGTGAAAGATTATGTTAAAAATTGTTCAAAATGTTAAAAATTGATTATATTAAAAACCAATTGGGGGGAGGGAGGGTGATGAATTATAGGATCCAGTACATTATAATTTTTTTGATTAATTGGTTTATTGCAATTCGCTAGTTTAATCAACCATCCTCACAAAATGATAATGAACGCACAAGAAATTTTGAAACCACGTCACGTAAGTATGCCTGAATATTAATTTATTTATTTTAATATTTTCACATTTCTTAAATTACCATTTATCATTATTTATTTATTTATTTATTTTTATGATTATGCGATTGGAACGAATAGTTAAATCAAATTACACATCCGAAGACAAGAATTCCGACACTAACATAGAAAATGTATACGTTAATTCAATGCCAAATACACCCAACGAAAGTAGACATCATTACAATGTAAGACAGACTCAGGATCACGGCAAAAGTGACTCGAGTGACTCGGGCTGTTTGTCGTCCATTAATTATCCTCGGTTTCCACCACCACCCTACGTCGATGTTCATCAAGGGATGAACACACCGGCGAATTATTTTCTATACAACTCTTACGAATCTGCTAACATGTCGAATCTCATTCATCCCTTCAACGATGAACATCGCGGCTCTTTCAAATCGGACGGTTCTCCTTCAGCAGTGGTTAGTAGAAAAACGATCAAAGTTTATGTTGGTTAAACTATTTTATTCACAGTCGAGTCTCGTACAACGGGTTTTAATTGGTGTAGGCATTTTTCCTTGTCATAGGGAAATAAATGTATGCAATGTTCTTGCAGGAGTAGCTCGTTGTAGGAGTCTTGACTTTGTTTTATACAGGGTGTTCCTAAAAGGTCTGACCAAATTTGAAGAAAAACGGCGTAACTCGAAAAAATTGTAGAAATGAGAAAAAGTCCAAAAACTTGTGACACCTTTAAATTTTAAGATTAAACCAAAATTCCTGTCAACTGTATTTATCGAAGGAAAATGAACAGGTTTTGGCACAAAATCTGTTAAATTTAGTTGACACGCCTTAAGTTACGGACCAATTTAAAAATGCAATTACGTCGTTATTCCAAATATCGTGCTAATTCACAAGTGCATTTACTTCGTTTTTCTAAAGATCGGTATCTTTTCCATTGTTTTGGAAGGGAATCAAGCGAGCGAAGCAACAAAAAGAAAGAAATCACAAAAAAATTTGAGATTTTACAATAATCGCGTTCTATATTCTTGCTCCAAAAACGCAAAGTGCAAATTATAGGTAACCCAATGTTACCTATAAATGCTATAGACTGGTCTAAAACGATTCAATACATGCATTTTAAAGAATAACGACGTGAAGTGGATTTAAGCTGTTTTTCCACCCAACTCCTCAATTTGACTCAACTTTTTAGGAACACCCTGCATTGTTGGAAGTGTTGAAAAGTTAACATTTTTGTTACTTAATTTGTTGATTTAAATTTTCTATCAGCCTCCTTCACCATCATTCGAACAGAAGCATTTAACCGGTGAAAAATGCAGACGTGACAGCAAGTCATCCTACGAACGGCCGCGCCAACTTTCTAGTCTTCCAAACGCTGCTCATCCCAACCTCATAGGCATCGTCCAGCGTTCGTCTCCGCCACCCAGTCCGACCCACGTGAAAACGCTGGAACTAGTCAACAAAATGAGGGCCGCGACCCCGCCCAGTTGTCGAATGCCTTCTCCTCCTCCGAGCCCTCATCGTCAAACTCCGCCGTTTGCCAATAATAATAATTTCGGGGTGTTCTCCTCCCCGTCGACGGGCTTTCGAAGGATATCCTCGTCTCCGCCCAGAATCCCTGAACAAGCGCCTCGAACGTTCAGTTTTTCTGGTCCTCCACCGTTGACAATGTCCAAACCGATGATGCCACGTTCTGCCCCGTCCAGTCCTGGACAAAGTACCAAATACCACATGACCTCCAACCACGTGGAATTGACTCCGACCGCCACCAGGAGGCCAGTGGCGCTGTACTTGCCCACTGCGCGAGATAAGGCGAAAGTGGTGTTGAATCGTTTGACCCCCTCGCCGCCACGGTGCTTGCCCCAAGGGAAAGAAAGCGTTCCCTCGTCGCCCTGTTTCGTTGCAAGAAACGATGGAATACCTCTGAACAATGCGAACGTGAGATTAGCACAGAACATGAATTATTCGCCGTCCGTATATCCATACCAGAGCTCGAAAATACGCACCACTCCCCCCAACACCACACCCACAATGGAACACGGTTTCAATCAAGCCGTACCGACAAATTCGAACGTCGTTTCCGGTAATGCAATGTACCATACCAGACAACCGATGAACGCATTAACAGCATCGCCCATTATGAAACCTCCGGCGTATCATATTGCAGCTGCTTATTCACGATATCCAGGTATGTTTATTGGTGTATATGTTGCCGGCAATGTACTGAATCCAGGCATTTTACAGAATGCCTGACTTTTTTTTTTGGCAAAGTATGAAATAACACCTTGGTTACAATTATTTAGTTTTAACATTATATCTAAAAATAAAAAAAATATATTTACATCTAAAATTAGGCCAATGTCTAAACTTAATCTAAACATTTTTTTTTAAAACTTAACTATTCCAATGCTAATTTTATCAATTGCCTAAACCCGGCTTGGCATTTTATAGAATAATCTGGATTTTTTGCATTGCTTAGTTTTCAGTGGTTTGGTTTAAAGAATGCAGATGTTTTTTTTAACATTATTCAACATTTTAGAAATTGCTGCCGATAATGGTGACCGATCTCAACCGTTGCCGTTCAAAGATGCTGCATACTCGTACAACATGGCCAGTTCTCCAGCATATTACTCTGGATATCCAAGGACGATGTACAGCGATGGTGCAGCTCCAGACATGGTTTACAAGCATCCAATGCAAATTTCCCAACAGGTTGCGCTGCCGATGACGGAAAATACCCAAGTTAAAAACGATTATGATGGTCAGCCCCATTACCTGCTTCACAGTGAGTTGTTTTATTTTCAGTTTATTAATTTGAAGTTCCTTTTATTGAAATTTTTTTATCAGTATGCATTGTTTGTGGTTTTTCCTTGTTTGTTTGAATTATTATTTCAAACAAACAAACAAACTTATTCCAGGTATATGGTGACTCTTGGATTGTCAAGTGATGAATTAAAGACACTCAAGTGTATTTAGTAATTGGTTTGCTTTTTAGTTACAGTTTTTGTTTTTTTCACTGTACTGTAAATTACTAATAAACTTGCATCAGCTTTGCTTTATGAGTAATGTTGCATAAACATTAGCAGCAGAATTAGTATTACCTCACTCGTTCGACATTATACGGGGTGTTCATAAAAGATGTAGTCAAATTTTAACAATGGATGCTACACAAAAACAAAACAAACAACTCATTTAAACAAGGGTCTTGAAATCTGAGATAAGTGCATAGGCCAATTATCTCAATTTTTTTGTAGGTATGCAAATGAGTATGCATTTCCGGACCCATGTTGATATGGACTTTTCGCTTTGCTTTAATTCAGATTTGTTTTAATGCAGATTTTTTGCTTTTGTTTTAATATCTGTGGTTAAAAGTCGGCGACTTTTTAGGAACACCCTGTATAAAAGCTAATTCAATTGTTTTTGTTATCACTAATATAAATTATGTTTGTGGCTGCAAGTTTTTAATTGATCGTGCTAATTCATTGTGCTTGTGTGTCTTAGATGATCACGATACGCAGCATTATGAAAATGTTAATTGCGCTTCCCTGCATCCCGCTTCTTGCTCGTCAGTGTTGACTTACCATTCCGCTCAATCCGATGACCAACCCGTCCTAATGACATGCAGCAACTCACCCACGCAACAACAACAACAACTCAAATTCATTAAGGGCGCTTGCAATGCCCCCCCATACGCATCATCCCCATGTTCGTTCGCCAGTCGCAATTCGTCGCGACCCTCTTCTTTGTCGAGCCAAACTTCGAATTTTGCCGACCAAAGAAGTCGCACCACCCTCGACGCCGCTTCCAACGTCAAAGCCGTTTCTTTGGCTGAGGCGACTTTTAACGTTTTTACAGCCAAGCTCGCTCTTGTGGACCAAACGGGAATGGTGGACGACGGCCTTGTTCCTTGCAGTAGTTCGAGCAGCAACAACAGCAATCCGTCAGTAGTGAAGTCGAACCATCCTACGAACTTCACGCAGGATAAGCCCTCGTGCACCAATGGGTTGCCTCTCATCGTGCCTACTCCTCATCGTCCGTTGGGTACGAAATATGCTAACGTGACGGGATCTCGAAAAGGCTCGTGGGTGTTTGGTCCTCATCGAAATCCTCAAGTGGTAAATTTTGTTTCTTGATAATCGTGTTTTCTTTTTTGTTATGTTTGTTATTGATCCTTTGTACGGCAGTTAAGCTATTTTGTTATTACATAGAATTTTTTTTTTGTGCGTTTTAAATTTTAGTTTCCAGTTATAATACTGAAAAATCCTGGTTTGGGTTTTAGTATTGTGGGAGGATCCGTAGAATCATCTTCGCCGTTCCCAATGCAGGATACGGTACTATTTTTTTTGCTGTATTGCTGTATAGTAAGATTTTATATTTAGTTTAAAAGACTTGACTTTTCATTTTCATTTGTAGGCTATTTTTGTAGCGAGCGTTGAACCTAATGGTCCGGCAAGCACTGCGTTGAAATCTGGTGACAAACTTCTTGAGGTATATTTATCAATTTATTTTTTCATCATTATTTTTGTTTCAAGCGAGTTTAATGTGAAACTTAACAATCTGACTAATTTTAAATTTCATTTTTGTCACTAATGATTGTTTTACATTTTGCAATAGATGAATGGCCTCGATTTCACTCACATCGATTACGACAAAGCAGTCAATATGCTGCAGAACTGTGGTCCAACTATTTCTCTAATGGTTTCAAGGGATTAACGTTCAACTTCGATGTTGTTGTTGCTGTTTGTTATCGTTGATGTTTTTATTCTTTGCGACATCTTAGACGTATTTTGTGCTGTTAGCTTAGGAAGAAAAAACACAACATGGTTTCACAATGCAAAATATTCAATATCTTGTTTTTGTTTTGTTTTGTTTTGTTTTTTATACATTTACAGTTGCTTTATATTTTATTTTTCACCAGCTAATACTGTTTGTTGCTTCTAACGACGTTGGGATTCGTGTTAATAATTTTAGACTTGCATTTACATTTTTGAACGGAACAAAAAAATATATATAAATATATATTATTCTGTCAAATGATAAAAGATTTCATAATTTCTCGATGTTTACAAATTTTTTGCTTGTAAAGTATATAATAGCATGTGCAATAAGCAATGTGTTTAATGGTTATTCGACGGTTGTCTTTTTTGTTGTTTTTTTTTTACATATTTATATAAATAATCAGGGTGGTTAATTAACACAAGGTACTGGAATTGTATTCAAGACTTATTGAAAGGGGTAAAGATTTTTATTGGTGTTGGTTAAGAATAGTGCTGTTGCACTGATGTATATTCATGTAAATAACGCTCTGTGCATGTTTTGTTTTCGTTTAAATTTGAATTCTGGAAATGCAATCTAACGTTGCACTTGCTGTTTTTTAACGAGTGCAGTTTTGATGTGTTGATTTTTATTCTTTTTTTGCAGTTGATATGCCAGTTAACAAAGTGCCAAATTTTTTAATGTTTGTTGAACGACGTAACACCATAATAATAATAATAATATATTCATGTAATTTTTAAAATATTTATTCTATTAATGTTCATCTCAAGTGATTTTTTGGGACTCATAAAGTTTTTATTATGCTCTATGTGTTTTCAAGATTATTATTAAGTTTTTAATACAAAATAGATAAAGATTGACAACTGGATTTTGATTTTTGTTTTGGATGTAGGCCTACATATAACTATATTATGAAAATGATTGTTTACGACAAACAGTTCTTGCTGTCTTGTTCGCTTTCTACAACAGAGGTGATTTCTACAAAGTCAAAGAACTAAGTAAAATATGTTTTGTTTTGTTTTTCCAACTATGCCCAGTTTATCAGTTTTTTAGGCAAACTTGCTCCTGAAAGGTGTAGTTAAATTTTAATCACAGATGTTACGCATCAAACCAAAACAAGACAAAAAAGCTATGTAAGCCCAAACATGGGTCTAAAAGTGGATTGTAGGGGGAAAAATCAAAGGAACAAATGTCAAAAACAAGAACCTCTCAAAAAACAAAAGTTAAAAATTGTTTTTTGACATCTTTTTTTCCATATTCTTGTTTTTTGACTTTTGTTTCCTACAATTAAAAATGCTTGACTTCAGAAATAAGATGATACTGAAAACTCTTGAGAATATTTTGCTATTTTTATTATTATTATAGAAATTTTTGATTCTGCGAAGAAGCCCGTGGAAAAAGGGCGGTGAAACGTTGAAGGGGTTCATTGAAAAGTTTTATTCTAATTATTTTATTTACAGCAAGTGATATTATTTTAATAAATAATATCCTCAGTTCACTTTCATGGAAAAATTTTCACTTTCGAATTTTAAATAAAGGGCGGGGAATTTGATTTTGGTAGTGCTGCCCTCACATGGCAAAAACCGAAACCAAGTACCTTTAAAAATCAAGCCGTGAAAGTAAACAGCTGATGGTGAAACACTTGACGTTTAGTTGGAAGATGAGGATACCCACAACTTGTTTGGTTTATCTATGAGAGAATATGGTTTATTAATTCCGTTTTTAAATTGATTTTGGAACATGTCGTGAGAGAAATTGCTTGTAACGAAAGGTTGAATGACATTAATGAAACAATCTATGAAAGGATAATGGAAGAGGAATCATCATCATCATCATTAGAAGTAGATGAAGTCGCCAGAAGTCCAGGTCCTGTATTACCATGGGATAAGTTTTTCAATTGGATTCATTGCATAGGAATAGTTGCATTTGATCTGGAGTTGGGACAAGCTATGGAAGTGAGAAACAATATTGTCACATTTTATTTTTTTAACTGCCTATGAAAAGTTTGTGACATTCATTGGCTTCATTTTAAAACGTCAAAAAAAAAAAATAGTTATTAGAATAATAACCGCCAAAACTATTTCTAACCAGAATTACGATTCATTTCAGATGATTTATCCAAGCCACGTGAAACTTTCCGAAAAAGAAGTAAGAATACGCAGATAGCAAAGTGCTGCGTTGCAACAGTTATTAAATATCACGTCGAACGCTTATCATTTAAAAAGAAGTTGGTAACTCATCACGAAAGTTGACTTTTGCACTTATTGTAGATATAAATTAATGTAGCTAAAGAATGTAGCGCTGTACTTGATACGGCAAAATTCACTGGGAATCGGGATTTGAAAACATGTTGCAAAAGTGGATATTCGTACGTGTATTGGGTATAAATAAATAAATAAATAAATAAATAGTAAAAAAAACACTAGTTTTGAATACTAGGTTTGATTAGTTAAGAAAAACACTTAATTTTTTTAGTAACCTAAACTGGTAAACATACCCATAAACAGTTAACAAGAATACTGGCATCATCAGCATGTTTATCATACAAATTCACAAGTATCATTTTTATTTCTAATGCGTGATATGTAACCCGATTGTATGTCATTCTAGAAAATGAACATTTGCTACTTGTCCTTTCCAGACTCCAATTCAGGTATTGTAAAGTACTTTTGACGTTAAAATACTTTGAACTAATGTAATTTGAAATGAATTGTAAAAACGGAGTCAGTGTTTTTGAGAGAGAAAAAAACTGAGTCAAAGTTTTGTAAATTTTAGGTTGCATGGGAGATACTTTGTTCCATTTTCGAATCAGACAGTGTGCCGGAAGACAGTTAGTTAATCCAGTTCATAGGCAATATAATAAGAAATGTTACAAAAGTTTACAGGTAATGAACACACATCGCCAGAAAATGTATGCATCTTAATTTGAAACGGCGCTGTACGTTTGATTGCTGTTTGTTGTTTTAACAGATCGACTCGTCTCATTACTTTGGTTACGTTTATTTTCGGCAAGTTAAAGACAAGTCGCTTCGTCGTGGATACTTCCAAAAAGTATGAACGGTTAACTTATTTAATTTTTTGTTCCTGAAAGGTCTAGTCAGATTTTAATCACAGATGCTGCTACACATCAAAACAAAATGCTGAAAATGCTTTCTTCCTGATAACGCACGATAAAAATCACGTAATTGCATAGGCTTATGGGCTCAGTCGCTGTAGGTAGCAAAATATGTATTCTGGACCCATGTTTAAAGGGACTTTTTGCTTTGTTTTGATGCATTGCGTCTGTGGTTAAAGTTGATTAGATCTTTCAGGAAAAACCTGTAATTTTGTAGTATTTGATTGAACACATTTTATTAATGTATTCAATTATATTAATTATATTAATGTATTTTTCCAGTCGTTGATTCTGCTGACCAGGTTTCCGTTCCTCAATTTATTTTCGAGAATCTTGCAAATCATTGCACCCGAATATTTTAGCATGGGAGAATCGAGTATTGAAGCTGGTATACTGTTAATATTTCGTTATTTTATTATTTGTTTTTTCTTTTTAATATCAAAATATGAATTAACTTAGCATTTTGAATGTTTTTCTAGCATGCCATGACATTGACCAATGGCCACCACCTATGCCCGGTACAGAATTAAACCTTCCTGTATTGGGAATTATACTTAAGGTGCGATTCAACAAAGTTATTGTTGATTTAACCCAGTATAATTTTGTATTAAATGTTATTAATTATAATTTTGTATATTTATGAGTAAAAAAAAGTGTATATTGAAATACATATTTTGATATTATATACACAGGCTAGAATTCCTACAACGCTTGATATGTCACTGACATGGACAGAATTTCATGGTCTTTCACATGTAATTTTTCACGTTTATCGATTTGTTGATAGTGTACATGAAATGAATTTTTATTTTGTTTTAATTTATTTTTTTTCATATATTCATTTATTTTTTACAATAACCAGCCTTGTTTTCCTGCTCCGTTATTTTTGCCATCAGTCAGTGAAGTCAATATGTTCAAGTAAGTGATGTGCATCAAAACTTCTATACTCTTTCTAAACTCTTTCAAAACTTCTCAACTGTCTATAATCATATCATATATATCATGTCATGTTAAATAATTGAATTTATTTCTTAACGTATATAATTTATACACAGATGTTTTTCATCGATTTTGTATCACATACCGCTCTTGTGGGAACTGGTAATTACAGCTGAGGTGAGCTGAATTTATTTTAATCTACAAAATTGAAGCAATTTTGTATATCACTTTATATTTTCTTTATCACTTGCTTTAAATTTATTTACATTTCCAATAAAAAATTTTTATATAGCCAATAGTTGTAATGGCTAGTTCTCCAACTACATGTTCGGAAATGGTCGAAGCTCTTATCGGGTAAAAGAAACACAATTTTTGAATAATTTGTATACATTTGTGTTTCAATAATTGTTTATTTCATTAACGATAAAAATAATTGATGAATTTTTCATTTATTTGAAAAATAATTATAGCATGATAGCCCCTTTGAAATGTGGATCAGATTATCAGCCTTATTTTACTATACACAACAGTGAATTTAAAGAATACACATCTCGAGCCCAAAATCCGTAAGTAATGTTTGCTTATGTATCTTATGAAATTTATGTTTTTATTACAAAAAAAAATTGTTATTAACTTATATTAAAAAAAAAATATTATATAGACCTCCAGTTATTCTTGGTGTTACTAACCCATTCTTTGCTAAAACTCTTCAACATTGGCCTCACATCATACGATTAGGCGACTTTCCTGACTACAGTAGGTTTTTTCATAAAATTAGTTTTCATTCATTAATTGTATTTTATTTATAAGAAATATAACTAAAATTTTGATTATTTTAAAATAGGTGCACCTGATCTCCATAAGCGTGAAATGAAGAAAACGGGCCACCTAAAGTTAATAGATGCTACACCAGGTACGCTGATGAACAAATATTGAAAACATATTTTATTTTTTATATCTATATATATATATGTAAATCAAATATTTAAAAATTTTGCTTACTGGATTGTAATGTAAATAAAAAACGTTTTATTTCAATTAGGAGTGTACACAACTTACAAATCGTTCTTGCAAAAGGACAAAGCCGTTCTGAAAAAACTATTGAAAGGAATTCACACTAAACGACCACTTGAAGTACAAAACGCTTTGTTGAAGCGCCATTTAATGGAACTTACGCAGAGCTTCATCATTCCACTGGTATTGTCCATCACAGTACCTATATGTTTATCGTTTTGTTTATTTATATCTTCAAACTCAGTATCGCGCATTCGAATATATTTTCATGTATTTTAAATTTTAGGAACGGTACATGGCAAGTTTAATGCCTCTCCAAAAGAACGTTTCTCCATTTATGGTAAAAGTGCAAAAAACTTTTGAATAGCGAATTTTTTTGAGGATTATTTATTTATTTATTTGTTTGTTTGTTTGTTGATTTTTTGTTTTTAATACAGGCTATTCCAAGTTTAAAGCCGTTCAGTGCTGAAAATTTTTTGAAGAGCGTGGAAGCATCTGGTCCACATCTAACGACCGGTGTCAAGGGAGATTGGTGTGGACTGTACAAGAAATTCTTCCAATCGGTCAATTTCAAAAGCTGGTACCAAGGCCGATACATGGAAATGAAACACAAACTTGAACTACTTCACATCGAAGCTCTGAGCAACGCTGTAAGAAAGCCTTTTTTGTTTTTATTCACGATTCTATATCTAGAAGTTGTTTTATTTTATATTTTCTGTTTATTGATTTAAGGATATGCGTCTTTGGGCAAAAGACAAGCAAGAGGTTGAAATTGTTGATCAGATATTACAAATCAGAAATTCTCTGGTACAATACAATATATTTTTTTTCAGTCGGTTGTTACTATTGTTCAGTTTTGCTCTCACTTATATACAGGGTGTTCCTGAAAGGTCTGGTCAAATTTTAACCACTAAAAAGTGGTTTAAACCACCGAAAAAATGACATTAAAACAAAGCAAAAAAGGCCATATAAATATGGGTATACCTACTAATAGACCAAGTAATAGACCAATTATGAGACAATTGGTATATGTATTTTTATTTACATGGTGATTCTGTGTCATCTCAGCAGGGAAGCGTTTCCGGACTCATGTTTATATAAGTTGTTTGCTTTTGTTTTTGATCTGTGGTCAAAATCTGACTCTGACTTTTCAGGAACATCCTGTATGTTTGTTTATATTTAAATCCGTGATATTTAAAATGTTACAGACAAAAGTTCAGACAGATGGTTTGCCACTAAAGAAAACTGTGAAAAATAAAGCTCAGGATAATTTGCGGAAACTCATGGAATCATTGCCCGCTGATTTACAACACGTGTTATCAGTTTGACTTGCATACAGAGGTGTGTAAAATATGTTTTTCTTCTATTTATACATATCTATTTATACATATCTATTTATACATAAATTTATTACAAGAATTAAGTACAAGTACTATAGTAGTGAAAGTACCCCATGTTTCAATGAGCATTTTTCGCTTTTTATTTTGTTGCATAGGTTTTTTTTATGTATCTGAGACGAACGTATACCAATGAAAAGTTACGTATAAACATTTTGAGAGATGATTCGCATAGTTTGGTTGTAACTTTTGTACCACTTGAACAATCCTAAAGTTTGGGATAAACAACCAAGATGTGTAAAACAGCCAACTTGCATTTAAAAAATAGTGTTTATAAGTGCATGCTATTTTTGCAATATTATGATTTTATGGTCCCAAGCCTAAGTGTAATCTTATTAACTGTACTTTTTGTCATTGTCCTTTTTATTTTATTTTTTTTTATGAATTTTTGTTGCATTTTAGAGAAATCTACTTAATAAGGAAATGTGGATGCATTTTGTGAATAAACGAACCTGTTTATATTTTACAAAAATTATTTTAGTTTATTTTTTGTGTTGTTTGCTATTTTTTATGCAAAAGATTATTTTTTCATACTATGTATGAAAAACATAGTCTTGTATTATTTGGATAATCATTTTTATTGACACTTTCAAATATGCGATATTTGCTTATGCTATGCACAGTCAGAGTGCCATCAATAGGGATATGCAGATCCTACCGGGTGACACCATCAAAAGAGGTACACCAAATTCACTGCAAAAAATGTGTCTTCTTCATTAGCCATTGATCATTTGCCGTATATGACATGGTAGTACCTTAAAATAGATGGTGCAGATGTCCAAGGACAGCTATTATTCTAATAGAATTGGTATCTCGTGAATGGTTTGGGCTGCATGGTCGGAAAAAAAAAACAGACTGAAATAAAGCTTATTTAATATATTTTCTGTCAATTTATGATTTTATGTTTCTATAGATAGACATTTAGAGATTAGATATAGCTGTGTTGTTTGATAACATTTCAAAAGCCTTTCCCCCCCCCCCTTTTGAAACGTTGTCTCTTTGGCTGATGTGCCAAAGCTTTGTTTACAACTTGGCCATGTGTAAGGATTTTCACCAGTGTGAATTCTTAGTTTTGAAACGATTCTTTGAAAAGGAGTTGTTTTTCAATAATTTGATTCAAAATAAATTATTTACTGTTCACTGTTCAATTATTTACTATTTACTGTCATTCACTGTTTTCTGTTAAATGGTTTGAAAATATGCATTTCACATTCAGCAGTTCAGTTTGTTTTCAATGATTTGCTTCAAAATAAACTATTTGCATCGAAATTGTTGCTTTTTTAAGTCGGACGATTCAGTGAAACACTTTTTGCAAGTGAAAGATTTATAGGTTTTTTTTCACCCTTCTGGGTTCTTTGATAAATTTTCAATTGTGATGTAGAGCGAAAACTCTTTTTGCATGTGGAACATTCTTAAAAGTTTTTTACCAGTGTGAGTTTGTAAAGCTTATTTTGCAAGTAACGTTTTCACCAGTTTGAGTTGTGTGATAAAGTTTCAAAAGTGATGCAGAGTTTAAACTCTTTTGGCAAGTGGGATATTCATAAGGGTTTTCATCAGTTTGAGTTTGTGATGAATTTTCAAATATGATATCGCTCTTTTTGGAACTTGGACATTTGCAAGGGTGCGTTTGCAAGCATGAATTTTCTGTTGCTGTTTCAAATTGGATGCTTCAGTGAAACACTTTTTGAAAATGGAACATTCATAGGGTTTTCACCTATGTCATCTCTTTGATGAATTTTCCAACTTGATGTAGAGTGACAACAATTTTTGCAAGTGGGACATTCGAATGGTTTTTCACCACTGTGCTTTCTTTTAAGAAGTTTCAAATGTGATGCAGAGAGAGCCAAAACTCTTATTTCAAGTGTGGCATTCGTAAGTTTTTTCATCCGTATGAGTTCTTTGATAAAGTTTCAAAAATGATGTAGTGCCATTTGCCAAAGCTCTTTGTGCAAATCGGATATTTGTATGGGTTTTCACCAGTGTGAATTCTTCGTTTTCTGTTGAATTGCTTGAAAAGTTTCACACTGACTTTTCCATGGTTTGCTTCAAAATCAACTACCGGTTTATTCGAATAATAACCACGGTTATTATTGCAAATGTAGTTTTTTTTTGATGCGGTTATTATTCAAGGGCGGTTATTATTTCAATCAGATACTGCATCGTAATGGATATTCTGCTATGATTCGTGGGAAACTACAAGTATACAATGTAGCACTATCAGCTTGTGTTCGTGTGACTTTGAAATTTGGATTTTTCAAAAAAGTCATTTTTTCAGACGTAAAAGTGTCATAACTTTGTGACTTTTGTGAATATCGAGCTATAAATGACACAGGCGTGTTCAGCGTGCCTCAGAAATGCAGTATGCCAAGTATGAACGATTTCTGAGCACTTTGGATTTTTGATAAAAATTACTTTGCAACATACTGTAGAGTACATTGAAAAATCGAACTGTGAAGTCGCATAAAATTTGGTTTACGTTCGAGTAACTTGCAGGTTAATCGATATTGTGTGTGCATCGATCAGTTACATTATCATAACTCGTATATACCTGAGATATCCGGTACAAGTAGTACTTGGAGTCTGCATATAAAATTGACCCTTATGGACAACTTCGAATAATAGCCGCGGATATTATTTCATATGTAGGGGTTAATCTTGCGGTTATAATTCGAAAGTGGTTATTATTCGAATAAAACCGGTATTTTCATCAAACTTGTTGCTTTTTCAAGACATGATTCAGTGAAGCACTTTGTGAAAAGGCTGATGAGTTTGAATGAATGTTGTATGTTAAATTATTGTGTGTGCAAAAAAATATATTAATTTTCTTTTATGGTGCAAACCTTGCTTTTTTAAACAATGAAAATGTGTGGTGAGAAGCATGCAGCACGAGAGGAGAATGCATTGAAAAAAGAAAAAGAACAGGTGAAAGAGAGTGGACATATAAAAAGCATAAATGCACAAATGGAATGGAATGCTAAAAGTCAGTTTAGTACATTCTAGCAGCTTTCCAGTGTAAGCTGTGGCCTGCAGAACAACGTCAACTGCATCCACACTGAACCGACGAGATTATCCAGTCCAAGTACGAGTGGGAAAACTAGTGACTGATGGCTATTGCAGCAGAAGGCCTGCTAGTGTTCCAAATAGGCTTGGCGTTGTGCAGTCCATGTGCCTGATTTTGCTGTCTCTTTTAAGTCCTCTTTTCGCACAATGGGAACGAGGAACGAGTAATCTGAATTCTACCAACCACTCACTCGGCAAACACAATAATACTTCAAAGAACCGACTGACCATGCACTGATAACAAATGTTAGTACAATACTAATAAGGTTACCAATCTAAACCATAAGGTTACCAATTTGATTTTCAAGCATTAAAATGCACTTAACTCTGATAATTACTCAACGAAAGTCCATCAAGAAAAATCATGCCAGAAACTTTGAATGGTTTTTCACCAGTGTGCGTTCTTTTAAGAACGCACACTGTATTACGCACATTTGTATTACACCCATAAGTTCTTCGATAAATTTTCAAATGTGATGCAGAGTCAAAACTCTTTTTTGGAAGTCGGACCAGTTATAAGAGTTTTTACCAGTTTGAGTTCTGTATTCAAGTTTCAAAAAGTGATGAAAGCTTTTTTTACAACTCTGGTATCTGTAAGCGTTGGATAGGATTTGTCACCCTTCAGCTCTTTGATGAATCTAAAAATGTGTTTTAGAGCGAAAGCTCGTTTTTGCAAGTGGGATATATGTAAGGTTTTCACCCGTGTGAGTTTTTTGGTGAAAGTTCCAAAACGTTATTTTCTTTTTTGTAAGTGGAACAGTCGTGAAGTTTTTCACCAGTGTGAGTTCTTTGATGAAGTTTCAAATGTGATGCACAGTCAAAGCCCATTTTGCAAGTAAGACTTCTAAGTTTTTTCACCAATTTGAGTTCTGTGATGTAACTGTCAAAAGTGATGTTGTGCTGTGTGAAATCTTTTTTTCAACTGGGACATTTCTAAGAATTTCCACCAGTGTGAATTATTTGATGTTTTTTAAGTCGGATGATTCAGTGAAGCCTTTTTTTGAAAGTGAAACGTTAATGTGGTTTTTGTTTTTAGCCGTGTGGGTTTTTTGATAAATTTTCAAATGTGAAATTTATAGTGAAAGCCTATTTTTTTGCAAAACATGCGTGTGATTTTTCTTGTGCATTCTTTGAAGAAGTTTCAAATGTCATGCAGAGCAATAGCTCTGCATGACATGACAATAGCTCTGCATGACAATAGCTTTTGCAACTTTGAAATTTGTAATGATTTTTTACCAGTGTGAATTCTTTGATGCTTTTCCGAGTCAGGTGATTCAGTGAAGCACCTTTTAAGTGAAAAGTTTGTAAGGTTTTTCAATGAGGATGGATGAGTGAAGAATATGGAATCGGGTTATATGAAGCAGGAAAAAACTGAGAACTTTGAGAAAACTTCATTATCAGTATCATCATCTTAAACTTGCATATTTGCATATTTTATTTTATTTTAAATTTAGATTTTTAATGGAATAGAGCATCAAAACCGTATATGATTATTAATCATAATTTTAAATGCATTTTTATGTCAAGCTATTTAATTTAATAACTACAATACTAAATTCTAAAACATAAATTTCATTTTTCTTTAAATCTGTTCATTTCTCAATATTTTTATAACGGATTGTTATATTACTAAAATTAAAATAAATATATTATTTTTTATGTTTGAAAAAAATTAATGAATTTGTATTAAAATATCGTTTACTAAACGTTATTTATTTTTCATATAAATGTTCTTTTCTAATTCTTTAATAATTAAATTTTAATTACAATTAATTTTAAATACAAATTAAAGTTTAATTTGCATTTCCATTGAAGTTTTATCAAGAAAAAGCGTTGATGCCCGGATGGGCTTTTCTGCTATAGATGGGTGCACTGCGTGGAAACAACAATCGAGGGGAGCTTTCGCATCTTTCTTTTCTGTGAATCGCGGGAGTTTAGTTCACCATAACATGAGTGTAAACAAGCGTTCCGAAGGGATACAATGATGCACAGATCAGATCAGAGTAATTATAATAAATAATTTGAATAGTTCTTTTTTTTTTATTTATGAAAGGAAAGATTTTTTTGGAAGAATATAATATTACTATAAAAAATAGTAAATAGCCTGATAAAATGATGGGAAAGTTTGTTTTTTGTTTTTATTATGCAATTTATTGTTTTAACTCTTGTTGCTCGCAACATTTGATATTTATTTTTTTCACTCATTAATTTGCAATATTTGTTACAGTTAGAATATCAATTTCGGTATTTTTACACATTATGCGGTGGTGTTAGGCGGATGAGCTTGCTGCAGTATTATTAAATACTGTACTAACATCGAAAATTGTGAATAGATACATAATTTATGGGAAGATATTCTGTCAAATAATCTGGATTTAAATTTGTTATATATTAGGTGAATTATAGCTATATTTTTATTTTTATTTTTATTTGTATTTATATTTATTTATTTATTTATTTATTTATTTATTTATTCATCTTTGTTCCGTAGGAACACATAAATTTACAAAAGGATTATATAAAAGGAAACACTGAAAAAATACAAAAACATAATTATATATTTTTATTAGGTGGTTTGGTGTGTGAAGGTGTTTAGAGTTTCCAGCCTCTCTCCAGAGGCTTTTTTCTCTTTTCTCTTTCCTATTTTCTTATTTTTTCTTTTTTAAACTTGAGAAAGCCTCTAGTTAAGAGGCGAAACGTCGTATTTAAAAATATAAGCTACCCAGTCAGCAACTTAAGGTAAGATTTCATTTTTAATTTTTTCCTTAATTTTTTTTTATTATATATATTTTTATAAAAAATACACAAATTGTTATAATTACGAAAGTTGATTTATACCAATTAATGGTTAATATACAATACTACGAGTGATAACAGACTGTAACCAATACAGAATTGTCGCGGAGGACCCAAAATGGCCTCCAGTGCGATAAAATAGTTGTGTTGAGGTTTATAAGTTTGACGCTTGATGGCGTCAGGAGTTGGAGCTATAAATCGAAATTATCAAATAACAACATAACGAAAATTTACGACATGTTTGAAAGTTACAATAAAGCATGTTTGAAAGTTTTCATCATTCATTGTTGTGAATGACAGTTGATAAATATCCGTCGTCTTCTTTTAAGTTAAACATTCAAGTAGTATATATTTGAAATAATGGAACGCAATACACCTGGCAAGAAATACAAGAGAGTGAAACGCGTACATAGTTGTCCTAATCCACTATTTGAAAAGTGGTTGACAGAATGGAGAGACGAAGCCAAAGCCAAAAATTGGAAGGTACAATATCAGTATCAAAAGGTATATATATATATATATTTGCTCAAAATTTTCGCATTACGAAGGTAGAATTGCATCGAAATTTTTTGGACAAAAATATTTTTATGTAGGCACTATCATCAATGAAAAAATACCCTCTTCCACTTCAATCTGGAAAAGAAGCTAAAATGCTTGAATTTATTGGTAAACAACAAGTTGAATTTATACCAAGCTACTAATTTGAATACAAAAATTAATTTTGCAGCATTTTTAATTTAGGTGACAAGTTGGCAAAAATGTTGGACGATAAGTTGAAAGAACATCTCGCTCAGAATCCATCATCGCAGTGTAAGAATATTTATTCAACCAATTTGTGGTGATTAACACGAATTAAAAAAATAATAATATGATATACAGGGGGGAATTTGGTTTTTTATAATCTCGGATGATGTCATCAATCGGCTAATTGTTAGCCTTATCAAATCATTCAGTCCCGAAACACTTTTTCTATCGTTTAATCTGTTATCAGCCAGTTATTGTTATCAAAACATCACTATTGTACTCTCAAAGTGATGACAATAATCGGATTTCACTGTATAATATAATATATAACTTAAAATTTTTATTTTCTTAGCATCCGATGACGCGAATTCTGTTGCCAATGCAATTCCTTCGAAAGAACCTAAAAAGAGTTTTGTGTTTTCTGATGATAGCGATGACTTGGCTAATGTTGGATCACAGTCGTCACCTACTCAACCGGTATTTATTAATTAAAAATATGGAATTTTATAATCACATTCTAAATTTTTCATTCATATTGAAAATGACCGATTTACGTTTTCATAGAAAAAACGTACGCAGAAAGCTAGAGAATACGTCCCTGTCATTCGGTCTGGAGCCTATGCATTATTATTAACGCTCTATGATAATGAACTGGTAATTGATAAATATTAAAGATTAATTTATTTTTTTATTAATTAGTTTTTTTTTATAGTGTTATATTTAAAATCAAACATTAATTTATTTTACTAATTCATGTTGTTGTGTTTGTTTATTTAAAAACGTAGAGCAATGGTCCACGAGCTTTTATGAAAAAGATTGAACTGATAGATGCCGCTGAACCGATGAGTGAAAAATCTTTTAAAATTGTACGCTTACTGTATCATTTGTTGATGACAAATTAAATTTTTTTGTCATTTATATTATATATATGTTTTATTATATTATATTCTTTGTGTAATTTTCATAGGCAGAGCCAGGTAAATACTACACAGCGTGGTCTTCGATGGGTACTATTATTCTGAAAGGATTAGTGACGAAAGAAAGTTGTCCTGCGAGGTGATATGCATTGAATGAAAAATAGTCTTAATAGATTTTTAAAAATATAATTCTATTGTTAATAATGAAATAATATTATTAAAGTTAATAATAATTTCTAATTTTCCCTAAATTGTTAATATAGTTCAATCTAGTTTTCTTCATCGCTTTTATTAGGTATTTTCTTACGGACAAAGGTGTTGAGTTGGCAAAAAAACTTGTCGATTCTCGGGATAAAGTCAGTAGCCAAGTAGACACCAGATTGACCCAGAATTCCAACGTGCAGCGTGACACAAATGTGTACGGTTCACAGTTTGTAGTCGATGATGACAGTAATAGCCAATGCTCCGTAAGAAGTTACAATTCTGTGACGACGACTACTACTGATAAAAAGTACGTAGATTTAAATTTGGCTTGACTTTGTATATTGTACTCTTAACTAGTTTATTATTATTATTATTATCGTATATTTTTGTTTAGATTTGAATATTACTATGTCACCGAGACGGGAGAAGAAGTGCGGAATAAATCTCAAGCACTTGTTAGTTTAGATGGTTAGTATATATACATTTTTGGAAAGTTATTTTGTTATGACTAACTATTGTGATTTAAATTGAATGATTTTGTAGATGGCATGGTGAGTTTCTTGGTGAAGTGTAAGAAGCAAGAATTGTTCAGTTCGGGAAAATTTTTCAAACTCGATATCACAAGGTAATTAATTGTACTCAGTTTTCAGTAAATCACTAATCTTGTTATTTTAGTGGTATTAGTTTTAAATCATTTTGATAATCATTTTTTAAATCAACTTTGAAACTCATTAAAGGCCAGAATATCGTGAATACGTCTTTGCATATTTGCACAATAGTCATGCTGAAGAAGTGAGCCCCGCCAACGAGCTCAGTTCATCTCAAGGTTTAAAATATGTTGTTATATATACACATTTCAAATATACATTAAAACTCCTGATTATTTTTATAATGTATTTTTAGCATCATCATCATCCAATTACACAGGGTCACAGGACAGCTTGTTCACCCTTTACCCTGGATCGTTTGACATAATTTTATGCGTTGATATTTGTGAAACTGTCAGCGGGTGAGTGCCCTCATTGCATTTATTTATTTTGCCATAGTGAATGTGTATATTTCATGAACAAGTACATTAAAAACTGATTTTTTTTGTCACAAACATAGAGTGACATCTGGTGACACAAATACCAATTTCAGAATATTATGTATTTATATTAGTTTCAGTTGAGTGAGAGGAAGTCATTTGTTGCCCGATGACAATATATATAAAACATATATTGTTATCAGATGTCGTCATCTCACTCACAACTGAAACTAATATAAATATGTATTTTGAAATTGGTAGTTTTTGTCACCAGATGTCGCCCTATGTTTCAACTCGCAATATCTCACTCACCAGCGAAACTAATATTAAAAAAATATATATTTTGTTTGATTTCAGTGCAGTCAATGGTAGAAAGCTCGCTGTGCAACAGGATCTGAGAAAAAACGGAGTCGATTTCGATGTCCGCAAATTGAACGTAGGCGATTTCATCTGGGTGGCGCGTGAAAAGGTTTCGATAATCCCCGGTCAGTTGCGATTGCCCAACGCAAGAGAACTTGTACTCGATTTCATCATCGAACGCAAACGGATGGACGATTTAGCCAGCAGTATCAAAGATGGAAGATTTCATGAGCAAAAGGTGAAGATTACGTATTGAATTATTGTAGTATGCGAATAGTGTACGATTTTTTATTTAATTTTTGGTAAATTTTCAACAGTATCGCTTGAAAAACTGTGGCCTTAACCGACCCATTTATCTAGTGGAAGGAATGGGATCTGGATATCAGGGTTCCATGCCTGAAAGTTCTTTGAATCAAGCTGTTGCCAATACTCAAGTAAGGATTTTGTTATATTGAACTATTTTATTAAATTTTAAGTATTTTATTTTTATTAAATTTTAAGTATTTTATTTTCATTAAATTTTTAAGTATTTTATTTTTATTAAATTTTAACTTGTTTGTTTCACCTATTTTATTTTATTGAATTTTGACTATTTTTATAATTTTTTTTAACTATTTTTATATTTTTTGTTAATTATTTTAATTTTATCTATATTTTTAATATAATATTTTAACTATTTTATTGAATTGTTAACTATATTTTTTTTTTCTAACTATTTTATTATTTTAACTATTTATTTATTTATTTTAATGGTTTTTGTTAAATTTTAACAATTAAATTTTTAACTATTTATTGTAACCATTTTATAAATTTTAAGTATTGATTTTTAACTATTTATTTTAAATATGTTATTAAATTTCAACTAAAAATATTTAAAAGAGCTAAAATTTAATGATTTTTTTAACTATTTTATTAAAATAGTTATTATTTATAAAATTAGCAATTTAAACTTTAAACTTTAAAATTTCAAATTTTAGCAATTTTATTAAATTTTTAACTACTTTATTTCAATTTTTTTTATTAAATTTTAACTATTCTATTTTATTTGAACTATTTCATGAAATTTTTGTTTATTAAATTGTAAATATATTCTATTACAATTTAATAAACTAAAATTTCATGAAATAGTTAAAATTTAATAAAATTGCTGCAATTTTAGCAATTGTATTTTATTTTAACTAATCTTAAATTTTCTTTTTAACTATTTAAAATTTCTTTTTTAGCTATTGTCTTTTATAAAACTTCACCCCTATTTATTATTTCGACTCAATAGGTGATTGACAACTTCACTGTACAACGAACGGATAATCAAGCTGGAACAATACGCTACTTGACAGTGATGACCCGTTACTTGCAAAGCATGTACAGTGTGAGTTATGTCTTTAACTTGTGTAACTGTTGGCAAAAAATTTTAATCAATTTTTACTTATTTTGAATTCCAAATTAATGCGTGTCATGGTTTTTTCCAGAAAAAGACATTACATTCTTGTTCGTACGATAATCTACCCAATGAAATGTGTACCGGAGAGAATTGTCATCTGATGGCGTTTCGGGAATTCAATTCACTTTCTGTTAAAAATAAGGTAAATATTTTTTGCACATAGTTTAATTTTATCTACTTTTAAAAAATATTCAATTTTCAAGAAAATTGTTGATATTGATGCATTTGGGCGTTTGAACTTGTACAAATTTTTCAGGAGGTTACAATCAGAGACATGCTCGTCAAACAACTTATTCAAATCCGTGGTTTGTCCATCGACAAAGCGGTAGCCATTGTGGAGCGATACGCTACACCGTCGAGGTATTTTATTATTTTTCACGTACGATTTATTTACACACAAAAAAAAATGGGGTCGGGTTATTTTTAATTGTTTTTTAATATATTTTTAAACCAGTTTGATGAACGCCTACGAACAATGTGTCACAGATAAAAGCAAGGAGACGTTATTAGCAGAATTAAAATTCGGAATGGGTCAACGGTAAGTTATTTTCAGTTGCAAAAAGTTTGTTGCGTTATCGCTTCGGTCGACTATTATCGATCAACTATAGATCACCAAAATGTCACAAACTTTGGACACACGATATTCATGTAATAATGTGCAAATATTTTTAATTTTATATTTAATTTAGGAAAATTGGACCTAAACTGAGTAGAACAATTTCGCAGTTATATTGTAGTACAGCATTAAGATAAAAAAAGTTATATGAAAAAAAAAATTGTTGGACTATTTTTTAATTTAAAATTTGTGTATATATATTAATATTATTTTATAATGACTTGAAATGTAGAATAAATTTTTATATTAAGTTGAAAGTTTTGGTAACTTTTTATTAAAAATCTCTTTTTTCAAAAAAGAAGGATTATGAATTTGTTTTTTACTTTATAGTTTTTAATATCTATTTTTTATTAAATTTTTAATATAAATAAATTAAAAACATGAATTTTTAATATTTACTTTTATTTTCTATATTATATATTTTTTGTTTTTATTTTCTCGACCATTTTTTTCATATAAATATAAAAAATATATATTTTAAATATGAATTTTTTTCATATCTATTTTATTAAATTTTTAATATATATTTTTCTTTATTGTTTTTATTTTCTCTATTTTTTAATATAAAAATACATTATGAAGGCGAAGGGATATTTTCTATGAGAGTAGTGAAAACGTTAATTTATATTAAATATATATAGCATTGTGTTATTTACATTAAATATATTTAAATTAAAATATATATAATAAATTGTCATTAAATCTGATGTGGGCATGAATACATTAGAAAGTGAAAGTGAATTTATCGAAAAAACAAATGAACATTGCATAACTACAGCTATTGTAATATTAATTTATATTAATTATATAAAAAAAAATTGTCAATCATCTTAAAATTAATTTTAAACACCAAGATATATAGTGTTTATTTTACAATTTTAAAATATAAATTCACTTTTTTGTTTTTATGTATATTTTAAATTTAAACGAAAAACAAAAAATACCAAATAAATCGATATTTCTTCAGTACCATTGTGAGGCTGTGACATCTAGCGACGTCATTCGCAAACAAGGTGGCGTTTAAAGCCCACGCTCGCGCTTTAACCTCGCCACACAGCTGTTTACAAGCGTCGTCGAAGGAGAACTAGTAAAGAGTACGAGATGCCCATCCTTGTGTGTTCAACGACAGCCATGGCCCTCGGAAAACCAACAACAAGAATGGACATCGTTTCCAGCTGAGAAGAACGTGAGTAGCTTTCAATACAATGTTACTTCGCGACAGGTCGCGTCTAGCCTGACAAATTTGGTACAAAAAAAACCACACAACTTGACATGGCATCGGGTTTTAACGCTGTACACACAGTGTGTGTGCAAAATGAGTGGTGGTGGAGAAATACACATGATCATGATGTTAATAATGTAGTGTGGAGACTAGAAATTTTGTTATTGTTACTATTTTATTTATTTTTGTGTTTAAATATTATTTTAATGATAGACTTATTATAAGAATTGGTGCACCGTATATATATCAACTGGTGATGTAAGGTTTCCACGTGCAGAGTGTGTGTGTTTGTATACATTTTGTCAGCGCATTGCAATTACTAGTGTGTACTGTATAATTATTTATTATAACAGTGTTGAATTTTTTATTATTATTATATTAGTTTATCAGTAAATAAATTAGGGTGTAATTTTGTTGATTGTATATTATTATTATTATTATTGCATAGCCATAAAAAATATTTCTTCATAAAAGAAAAAAAGGATCATATAATAACTCAATTATGTGTCTCGTTGTTATAATTATTATTATTATTAAAGTGAACATTAAATTATAAATAATTCTAATTTGTATATTTATTAAAAAATAATTGGTGTTTGTTAAAATAATTTTAGTTATGTATAATGTCAGTGTTAACATGTAATAGAGTACATGTTACATTATTACAAATATATTATTTGTGTTTTTAGTAACACAAAATCATAGATTGTATAACTTGTTTCGTGAAGTTATAGTTAATTTTTATAGTTCTCTTACTAGTAAGATTCAAGGTAAATCATTGTGTGACAAAAAGTTTAAAAAGTGTACATTAAAATTACATTTTGTAAAACGTTTTACAAAAATTGTCAACATGTAAATTCATCAACAGGTAATGTGTGAAAAAACACTAAACTGTGTTTTAATGAAAACTAGTAAACAAAAATACAAAGATGCTTTCTTCTACATATGTACAGTACATTAAAAATACATAAATAATTTTTTTGACTTACCAGCGATAAAATTACACCAAAAAATATGAAGAAAAAAATTATACAGGGTAAATCAAAAAGATGTTACCATCGTGTCATGCATTCGATATGAGTGGTAACACCATTTTGACTCACACTTTGTATTTGTTTGTAGAGCAAGAGTAAAATATCTTTCGGTCAAATTTGTTTTGCTTTGTTATACAGGGTGAGTCAAAAAAGTTATCATTTATATTGAATACAAAATACTATTTTTTTTATTACTCGTCCTGTACTAATTATACTGTATATTTATTTAGTTATGTTTATATAGTTATGTTTGTTAGGCAATTTAAGTTACATACAGTATACAATGTAATATGTTAATGTATAGAAATTTCAACCTGTGAGATTGCATACGGATTGCGTCTAGAGTTACTGTATCGGATGCGATCTTCTTGACACGTTGCGTAACACACGATTTTGGTTACACCAATATCAGTACACTTAACTGCGAACCACTGTTTGTTGTTGTTGTTGTCATCATCTCGAGTTGTTGGGGATCTCAGTTGTTGCAAAGTGCTAATTTAAGGTTCATGTTGGTAATATAGTAACAGATCGTGAAGGTCAGTGCAGTGTAAATGAAAACCCAGATGGTGGTAGGAGATGCTAATACGTGCACGTGGGACTGAGATTCTATTTTCCAAGATATTGATTCAAATTAAGAAGGTAAATAACCTTAGGGAGTTTTGAATTTCTGATGAATTCGTTATGCATGCGTATTCCAGGCTGTTTTATTAAAAATCTTCGTTGTGTGTGTGTGTGTGTGTGTGTTTCGTGCGTGCAATGTGAATGGAAATTCTTGTGCATGCTTTTTGCTAAGGAAGGCGTGGATGAGCGTTTTCTCTTTCTTTCTCGTCATTTTTCTTCTTCTTCTTCTTCTTCTTGGACCCATCTTTCAGTATCTATTTTTAGCTCGAGACACTGGTTCATTTAAGATTTATTCCAGCATTTGAAAAGAGGAATGTGCGTAATCAATCACATTGAAGGTCTTATGGCTGTGACCAAATAAAATATGCGCTCGATGAAGATCAAGCAAATTACTAACGGGATGACGTTTTGCAGTCACATGAAAATGATGCCTCCCCCCCCCCCCTTTTCTCCCTAGTGTTCGTAGTAATCGTAGTAACATTTTTATCAGATTAGTAACATTGTAATATCAAGGTTTGACGTTTACACACAGGTTGAATTTGTTCCATTATTCTAATTGAGTCAAAATAATGATGCTTGTAGTATTGAAAATTTGATGGGATATTTTGTAATTTGGCGAAAGTGATGGAAATGGAAAAGTTGGGTGGATTGAATTGTTTGATTATATATATATATATATATATGTATAGATGCATATTAGGGTGGTCATTACAATAGGGGAAAAAAACAAAAATTTCATATTGAGTAAGGGCACCAGCTTGTCTTGTTGCAGTATTCAAAAGAGTAATATTCGCAAAATTTGGTCCATTTCAGATGACATTTAGTTTAGAGGTTGGTTTGAAACATAGGTGGGACATTTACACTGATTTTTCAGATCTTGATAGCGACCCCTAAAATATTGTTCAAAACTAACCAAAATTATTTTTTTCCATAATTAAATAAATTCAGACAGAACGTGAATTTGAACGCTACTTTAAACGTTATTACATGTACTAATACGATATGATATTTTGCATTACATTTACAGATTTTACATTTTATGATATTTTAATTTATATGAATTATGCAGAAAATGACATCAAAAACAATAATGATGATGACAGAATATATAGAACAATGCCAATTTTAATACAATTTTTACGGCTTCTCTTTGGCTTATTTGAATTGCCAGCATCACTTTTGTTTCAAGATTGAGAGCCAATTTCTTTACCAAAAAACAAAAGACATCCACAAGATTTCTCCCACGATATTTCAGAACTGCGCAACAATTTAAAAGTTAATAAACTGTACGAATTTTCCATATAAAATAGAAGCGAAGTCAACCGCGGATAACAGAAAACCCACGGATGCTGATTCAGCGGATACGGGGGGGTTCTACTGTATAGGCCTATACATTTACAGCTATTGCATAACTACTTTGAGTATTCCTCCTTTCAGAATAATACCCAGAGTGAGGGAGCATGACAGCTCTACAAGGAAATTCTTTTAATAGAAAAGGAAAGAGACTGGTGCTGGTGTGGAAATCTGTCTGTTGCGTGCCTGAACTGGTGCTTGAGAGCTTTTACTGATTTCTTCCACCCTGAAACTGATCGTGATGTTTTTCTTTGAGTTTGCCTTTTCTTTTTCTTCACTCCCTCTCTATCTTAGTTTATTTCCATTCACCATGTTGCATGTATCTCAGAGGCTTTAGGCTGTCATGAGCCTATTGATTTCTCTCCGATTAAATGCATCGGCAACCCAAAGTACTACTGTGAAAACTAAAGGGGTTGTTGTTGTTGTTGTTGTTGTTTGTTGCATAAGTTGCCTTTAGATATATTGAGTGTTTGTAACTCAATCATGATATACAAAGTTGTCTGAAAATCATGTTTACAGCTTTCTGTGCATTTAATATTGAGATCTTCTGACACCCTATAACACAAATTTCTTGACCAAAATCAAGTCAAAGAACTTCGATTTGAGTGAACGATGATTTTTACATATGTTTTGTCCATAGGGGTTACACGCTTTTCCGATTGGTTCATAGTGCCATGTAACTCTCTAATTGGTCCGGAGATATGATTCTTAGTCTCTATGCCTAATCACAATTTTAGTGATCGCTGCGATTATGGCCTCGTTTTATGCATTAACTCAGAAATTGTAAAAAAAGTGAGTTAGTTCACTATGGTTTAACACGATCATCAATTTTACTTTATTTATCTGCAGAATATGGTTAAGTTTTGTTGACAAAAGTTTCATCGATGTGCTGGTTACACGAGAAAGGTTTGTAGAGGTTAAAATGGTAAAAGAAATAACTGATAAAAAAGCTGTTAACTTTAATACTTTTGAACTGTGTAAATGTAATATTTTGACAGTTTCGACGTTTAGATCAAAGAATAGATTTACAGGAGTAATTGTCCATGTATACAGAAGAATGTCAACCTGAGTTATTTCGTCCACTTGGTTCAAGTTACACGCTAATTAGGCCGTTACAAATTGCCTTCAAACTATAAACGTTTGTAACCTTCCGAGTTGATTTATATGTTATTTATGGCTGTAAAACGTTCCGTATCGTGTTTTTGTCGTTAACACACTTCGAGTTGGATAGAAATGGTGAGAAGTTTTTTTCCTTCGGTTTGTGGAAGCCATTTTCGGAGCCTGAAGGTAGTGTGTGTGTGTTTTTTTTGTGTGTGTGTTTCGTGTTGGATGCACTTTAAGGTGAGATGAGGGTCTCATTTTCCGTTAATCGCGCTGCAAACTATAATGAGTGGCATCAAATGTGTCCCGAAGCAAAGATAATAATAGATTATTTGGCATCTACAACTTAACCTAAAAGCGGTTGAAAAACCATTAGCGGCTTCTGCAGCGATAAACTTCCTGATTAAGAGCCATGCTTCCTTCCGTCAGCGAACTCTATCGGGAGGCAGTATGGGATTTTTTTTTTATACCCTTCCCCCCCCCCTCCTTCCCACACTTCTATTCGTTTGTCTGTCTTATCCTGTTTTCTTGGGTTTTCCTGTTTTTTTTGTGTGTTTTGACGTTTGGTGAAAGAAGCTGATTTTGTCACTTTTGTTTTGTTTTTTTGCTTTCTTCCAGGGGTTGAGACAAGAAAGTGACTGTATAGCGTTCTTCACAAGCGAATGCCCTGTTTACCGTGTTGGTTAAGGAAAAATAACTTGAAGCGATTCGTTGAAAACGTGCAGAACTAATAGCTTTGTTTTGAAATTTTTTTTTGTTCAAAACGTGCTGTTCCTACTCTCAGTGCGAAAAGCACGTTTAAAAGCAAAATTCTTCAAAAACATAGAGAATTCAGTTCAAATAGCTTGTTTTGAAATTTTTGTTCAAAACGTGCTCAGTGCGAAAAGCACGTTTTTTTTTTAAGCGTCTTGCTTAAAAACATAGCGAATTCTAGTCAAAATAGCTTGTTTTGAAGCCATCATTATGGTTTCGAACAGCGTTATTTTTTTAGGCTCTTTTATAGTTTGATGTAGGCATCTGTAGCAGTTTTGGAAATGAATATGAAAGTGAAAATCTTTATCGGGGTGATAGTGGAAGTCCTCAGCTGTTGCCACCACGGCAAGAAAATGTTCCAAATTTGATGGCACTTAATAGCATTTTCAGCACGTTGGCATTATTAGAAGTTGTCATCGTCTTTGTGTGTGTGTGTGTATCTGGAAAGTGTGTGTGTGCGTGTGTGTGGAGGTTCCGTTAATGGTGCAGATGGCACGAGGATTTTGTCTCTCTTGGTGCCTTGAAGCTGTTGTGTTGCTAATTGCATCTGTTTCTACCCACCCCCTCAAGTCTGCTAGTTTTAAAATATCAAAGGCTTTGATTATGTGCGAAAAGTGTTGTTCGGGATTTGAATAATGAAATAGGCGCCCGAGTTTAATTTCTATAATTGATCAGGTGGGAGAAGTTCCACGGTGGCAACAAGTCAGCGTTCTTTAATATTTCCGCCAAATGCGATGACTGTAATTATACAGCAGTGAGTCCTTAAAACCGTTTATAAAGTTAAACGATTTTACCCTTAATGGACGATAATGGAACTGCTGGTAGGTTTCGCTGGAAACATAAACAAGGTTATAGCCATTTCCGAAACAAGCGGTTTGTGATGTTTTGCACTCCCAACAACTTCACGCCAACATTGTGATTGGCTGGTTAAATTTTATGATTCGCTACTAGCGACACTACTATTGTGTTTTGATTACATTTTGATTTTATATAAGTTTTATTGCGAATTAACTATAGGGTGACCTTTTGATTGGTTAGATTTGTTTAGTTAACAAGTTAAAATACTGTAGTAGTGTGTGATTGGCTGGTGAAATTTTCTTAGTTTTCTATAACAGCAAGAGTTGTACTTTGGTTGCAGAAAGAATTTTATCTATGTAGCGTATGCCAAAATTAAATAGAGTGATCTTTTGATTGAACGAGTTGTTCTTTAGCAAGATGAAACACCAGGTTATGATTGACTGTATTTCACTATGTGATTTCCTAATTGCAACAGTTACACAGTACTTGGTTACAAAGAAATTTTTTATAACGGAAGAAATTACGCTTATCAGAATTTGGTCCTCATCAGAATTGAGTTGATCTGTTGATTGAATGTGTCATTTTCTTTTGAGTTGAAAACGTCAGTTTATGATTGGTTGGTTAACGTTTTGTCATTTACTGATAATAAAAGTATTGTATTTTGGTCACAAACGATTCGATTTGTATCAGAATTGAACGGTTTGGTCTGTTGATTGAATGCTTTGAGTAACACTAGTTAATGATTGGCTGATTAAAACTTGCGACCTGATTGTGTTTTGACATGATTGCCATTCCTTCTAGTACCAATGTATTGTTCGTTGACAGACAGTGGATTGATGAACATGGAATTTTTACTAGATTGATTTTTGTAGATTTGTATTTAAAAAGTTCTACTTGTGCTTTTTTTACGATAGTTTTTTTGATTGACTCATAATTAAAATTGAAGGGCCGGGTGTTAAGAAACATTTTTCTCAAACTGTCCGAAAAAGCATTTTCGAATGTGTTAGTAGGTGCAATTTCTATCTTTCTAACGCATAATATCGAGCAAAAACAACAATATGTTCAAAGATATATTTTTTCAACACTTTTAATAGCTGGAATACACTACCTATATACATTAGAAAACTGTCAGCCATTCCAAATCCTGATAAGGCTACAAGGAAAATATTTAAAAGCCTTCTTTTTAAACATATTAATTTTATCGGATCAGCATTTGTGTGCTATGATTGTTTTTGTGTTGTGTTTGTATTTATCGAACCTTCATGGTTTGCTTTCTGTTAAAAATAAAAAATAAAATATGTAGTAGTGCAAGAAGTTTGAAATAGTCCATAGACAACAAGGCAAGTTCAGATTTCTTTAAACGCGTTTTCCTCGAAATTGTAAAAATGTTAACATGACACTCTTTACACCAGAATCTTCAATTAGTTATGTCAAGATAAACTTTAAATGGTCGATCTCGAGAAAGTTTTATTTTAAAGAAACTTTTGCTTCTTTACGTCGTTCACTTTCACTTGAAGTTGTGTTGTTATATCACAAAGTAGTGTAAAGGGTTGGTGGTATCATAAAGTAAGATAGTAGTTTTCTTGGTGCAAAGACGGTTTATTGGTCTTCTTGATGCAAAGGCGGTATATTGGTCTTCTTGATGCAAAGGCAGTAGGTAATTCCACTATCTTTATCAAGGCATTCCCTTTCTCACTGTTAGTATATCATAAAGAAAAGTTAGTGTGAAAGGTTGGGTATATTGGTGTTCTTGATGCAAAGGCGGCCTATCGTTTTTCACCGTATCATCTCGTTTCTCGTTGCATCATCATATAGGGCTGTCTTTTTTTGTTTTGTTTTTACCATAGTGGGTAGTTGAGAGGTAAATTTTGGCCTTTGAAGGATGGTAGCGAATTTTGTTTTGGAGGTGTTGAAACTGCAGAAAAAAGTCGAGCTCTGTAAGCAGTGCACGAACTGTTGCATCTAGTTTACCGTAGAGACTTTATGAAGTTTTCATCTGGTAATCGTACCTGTCGGGGACGCATCCCAGGCGGTTTGGCGCTACGTGTTGACTTTCCTCTGCTGATGCTGTCGTCCATTGTCGTCATGTTCCATTTCTGTCGCTGTAAGCGCCACTTTGGTATTCGAAGCATGTTTTCCATCACTTTGAACCATTCTTATCGACCTGCTACGTCAGGTTAAAAAATTCATAAATTCTCTCTTATACGTTGCCTGAACGAAATGCATTCGGAATAGCCTACCAAAAGTCTTTTTGAGTGCTGGAAGAGTTGTTTTTACTGGTTTAATGATGCGATTGGTTTTGCATGCTGGTCTCGTCAAATATTTGTTGAGGGTTCGAAATGAACGGTACTTTATTTTTTTTTCATTAATGCTAGCTATTGACAGACTTGAAAAGAGGGTTCTCAAATTTACGAATGCTGTTTGCATTTCCAATGAAAAAGTTCATTGAATTCTTACTTCATAATAACAACCCTATGAATTTTAAAACGGCACCACAGGCAAGTTGGTGTGTAAACTAACGAAATGTTTGTAAGAATTGCAAAGTGGGGAGGTTTTTGACGAAATTGTGTGCCAAGTGGCAGCAGGAAGGACCGAATTTGAATCTATTATATCCGGACGAGCTACTTTTAAACCAATCACTAGTATAACCTAAGGGGTGTTCAGAATACCTTGAAGCACTTTTATTTTCCTCCATCTTAATGATTGCATGATTCGTTTCCAATGGAATTCGATTTTACACAACTTTGTCATTGGATGCTATTCGCCGAGCTGAAAACAGATTTATTAATTTAGATGGCCTTTTGACTTTTTGTAAAATTTAAATGTCATTCCAGATTTCTTACTAAGCACTGATCACATGAACAATTATTCATCCCCCCCCCCCCGTTGTAAAGTAACTGTTTTACTGCGTTAACTATTTTTTTAAATTCATTGTAGACTTCATAAGTAATGTAAATGGCAACCTTAATTCTATTCTGTTTGATCGAAAACAGTTCACGACAATTACTTCAATTTCTGCACCGACTGTCGAAAGCAAACCATCTCACGTGACTTGTTTAAAGCGAAACCCATGCACCTAACTATTGTTTACATCAAAATTATATTGTTTAAAATTATATGCACGCGACTATTATTTAAATCGAATCCTATACATGTGATTACTTGAGTTGAAATTTTTATATGTGAAGATTGATTAAACTGAAACATACATTTTTCGTTTAGAACGAAATTTTTACACGTGGTCCTAAAAGATATAACCGTTACTCAAACTGAAACCTGCGCTTGAGTTGTTTAGTAATAATCCTATACAAAAATTTTGCTAATGCAAGTCTGTCTACTTAGAGCTCATTGGCTCAATTCAGATTCAACCAAACTGTTTTTCAATGTTTTCACCAGATGACGCCAGGTGTCCGTCGATTGAAGGGCTTTTCACTAGTCTTAATTGTTATAAAATGCTAAATCTGCCTCCTCCTCCTCTTCCTCCTCCTCCTCCTCTTTCTTCTCCTCACCAGTTATGTTTCTATAACAACAACAACAATCTAACAAACTATAACAATCTGGCAATCTTTCTATAACAATTTGGCACTTGTTTCTTCCAGCAAGGTTGTTTCTATAGAAACAACCTTGCTTCCAGTAAAGAATTTTTATTACAAGCGCGTGCTTCCTCACCATCGCCACCGTGTGTGAAAATTCCGAAATAAAAAATAAATACTCCAAGTGTAGCGAATATTGCGCAGCAATATTAGCTACATGACTACATAACTTTCCCGTCATTTTTGACGGGCTATTTACTAGTTTAGTAATAAAGTCCAATACTTTGTTGAAATCAAGACCTATGCAAATGACTATTGTTTGACTTGAAATTCATAGTGGAATCTGGTTATTATAAGCACGGATAATGTTATCAATCTTTTCATTGTTATCATTACAATAAAAGTCGGTCCCAACACAATGTTTAATGTTTTATTTTCATCGTTTAATATTATCAACCGACTATTGTTATCAAAAAGCACTGGTTCCAAAGTGATGACAATAACCGGATTGCACTGTATTTAGAATATTAATTGTCTAGAACAAGAAGCACGTGTCTGTTGTTTTTATAAAACATCACCTACAATAGGTTGTTTGCATTACAAGTGAACATGCTTGCATAATAAATGCAATTTACTTGCTTTACGTACTTGTAAAACTAACAATGTTGATATTGGTTAATATTAAAAACTTTGGTGAAATTTTTCTATTAAATAAAATTCCATGTATCGCTATGAATATTTTAATGAATTTTGCCGAAATGAAAACTTGGCTGTGCAAACTTAAGTTTTGCTAAGTGAGCAATAAATAAAAAATGTCAAAAATCGTTTAAATGTGTAAAAGATTTATTGGTCATTTATTATTTTCTTTATGTAACTACTACGTTTTAATGCGGAAATTGAATGGAAAACGTTTCTTTGCTCGACTTTTTTGTTTTTAAAAAATTGCAAAAGTTTTAATATCCACGTAGATTAAATTTTTACTATGTCAACTTTGTCACCTATGTCAATTTATAACTCTACCAAGAATCAAATTTAAAATTGACCATTATGCCTGAGGACTTTGTTTTATTATAAGTTGAGATGAAGTTTTAATTACCATTTGTATAAAACTTTTTTTAAAAAACAAAAGTTTAAAACTGAATTGTCATTTTTTTTAAATAGGCCTACTTTTCTTTTCATGGATGCAAACATTTTATTCGTGTTTTTTCACTGTATATATTTTTTGTCACCAAAAAAAAAAAATGTCGGGGTATTATTTTTATTCAGATGTTTACTTTGAAAGCAATTTTTCGAGAAGTCCGATATGAGGTTGAGAAGAGTGTTGGTGAGGTTTTTCCTTTTTCGGAAACATGTTTTCTTGCGACAATCTTTTTATCACTGTCGCCATTGGTTGCTATGGTAATTGGCATCATCTTTCGGTGGATAGGGCCCTGTGACCTTTTGCAGGTGTGGAAACGAGATCTTGGTTGACGATGGAAAGGGTTGAACGACCAAAATGATGCTACTAAGGCAAATGGAAAACAGAGTTTGTGTGTCGCCAAATATTGTGTTTTTTTTGTGTGTGTGTTGTGTCGGAGGATTGGGACGAAGAAAGAAAATTTGAGAAAAATGAGACGTGAAAAAATAAATAAAAGAGAAGAAAGTCTCAGTGGGGATTAATAAAGTGAAGGGGGGGGGAGGGACTGCTGATGTGCAAATTTTTAGAAAATTCGGTTTTGATGTGAATTTTATTAATAAAAAACACGATCGGTTCTGTGCTGTATGTGTAAATTGAATTTCTTGGGGAAACCGTTTAGAGAAAAGCTGAAGAAAACGATTTAGTTTTGCATACCATTCATCTAATTTGAACTTTTAATAGCTTTGGGGAAATTAGCAATTTTCGTAGGAATTAGGACGTTTTTTTTCACTTCTTTTGGTGGGGGATTGTTTATCTGAACACTACAGGTGTTTTTTTTTTTTTTTTTTAGCTGGAAATACATTATTAAATAGATTAAAAAGTGAGTTTTTAATCCAACTAAAAGAAAAAATTTTAATCAAACTTGTGGTTATCCGGCACTCAAGCAACCGGTATCGGATTTCAATTTGCTGCTGTAATTTTTATTAAACTTAAACGTATTTAGATCTGTTATTAAGTATCTGTTCATCTGTTTAAGTACCTGTTTTTTGTTGTATGTGTTAATGCATGTTAACGGAATTTTTTATTAAGTTATTGATTGAACATATTGGTTTGTCTTATTATATTAATCAAATTCAAGAAATTTATCCTCATATTAGCTTCACTTGTGAGTGAGTGTGATGAGAATTAAACGTATACTGCCATCTACAGTCGTTCATGAGAATATACTGCACAAAAAAACCACTGATGCACAATGTTTTTTTTTTGTTCAATGCTTTTTTGCAGTTTTTTGTCCAATTAAGTTTTTTTGTCCAATGTCCAATTTTTTGTCTAATGCACAAAAATCACATAAAACGAGAACCGCATAAATAAAAAACCGCGTAAGTCCAATGTAACAAAAAATCGCATATATAAATAAATAAATCAATTTGAAATTGCAGAAATCCTAAAATTAAATTAGCCTACTGAAAACATGTATAAATTGAATAATGAATCACTCAAAGATTGCATAAATCACAATTCTCATAAAATGAAATTCGTATAAATTAAAATCTACAGAAATAAAAATTGAATTTTTTTTTGCATTATTTATGTACATACAGTATATCTGTATATGAAGAGTATTAATTAAGAAACAGTTTTAATGTACTTGTTTTAGTACTGAAAAGGCAACTAAAAAGAATTTTCGGTTTTTATTTGAACTTTAATTAATAGCATTGAACACCAATTTATTGCTGTTTTTTTAATAATTTAAAATTAATTTTTAATCAAAATTTTGTCGTCAAAAAATTGTCGTAAGACTGAATGAAGCACCCAAAAATATCAAAATTAATGTAATTGGAAAGCGCCGCATTAGCGAAGCGCCGTAAAGCGGACCAATACTTATGTTGAAAAGAATAAATTTGTTTACTTTTGAGATTTATCAATAAATTGTAGTTCACCCACAGTAAACATGTTTAGGCTTTAAACGTTGTTAAATAGCTCGATTTTAGAACGAGGGTGGATTTCCGTCTTGAAAACTCATTAATCGTTTGCTAATGTCTTTGCTGTGTCGCAGTCCATTTCATTAGCGAACCTCAAATAGGCGTTGTTATAATTATCCTTAGCTTTCAGCGAAGCTGTCAAATTTAAACACCACACACATAATGTGTACACACAAACACACACTCACACACACTCTTTGCTTCCTACTCTCTTCAAACTGTCCTCTTTTTCCCTACTGTTTGGCAGATAATTCCAATTTATGGATGAACGAATTCTCGGTTCATAAATTAGCTGTAGATAAATTAGTCGATTGCCAACTAGCAGCCGAAAACTAAGGCGCATTTTGCCATTCCTGGCGAATGAAGGTTTGGCTCTGTTGATGACAGTTTTGTGCCAATTTCCAACATTGTCTTTCACCTCCCTTTTATTGTCTTTGTTATTTTTTGTTTCATTATTATTATGTCAAAGAAAGATAGAGAGAGAGGGAGAAACAGTTATGACCAATTTTCTTTTGTAGACTCGAAACATGTTTTACATCTTTCCCATTAAAAAGTGTATAAATAAGTTAGACAATCGCCTTAGAAAGTGCGCTTCTCCTTTGTGCTTGGAACAAAAGCGAAAATCGATGTCAAACTTTGGTCGTTCATCGAGGCTATTTTAATTCCATTTTGCATGCTTATGGAGTGTAAACACAATAAGTATAGTTGTTTACCCCTGCATTAAGCGTTCAATTTTTCTATCGGAGGTCAATTGAGTTTGACTTTTAATTAAAATGCGGTTTTGTCCTTTGAGTTAATTTTCTTCAAAGTGAGTACTAAATGAACTGCTACCGGGGAAAACTCCAAAACTGGACCATAATAAAAGCTTTTAACCGAATCTTGTGAACTCCATTCAGTTGTAATTTATTGATATTTTTTATTTATTGAAATCGATAATGTATATCCACTGCCATCGTATATATATATATATATATTTGTTTCTCGGTTATGGTGGAACTTGATATACAGAGTGAATTTTAAGTACGGCTTGTTTGTAAACACCCGAAAAGCTATCGTAATGATAATGTTGAGGTTGAGATATTATAACACATTGATACGAATATTTTATGATAATGGTATTTTTATTGACCTTGAAATAAAATTAAAATTGTTATGATGTAGAACACCCTTTTGTTTAAATACACATTGGCAATAAACAAGATGTACAAGATGCTCGTTGTAAGAACGCTTGACGCAAACTTTATGCTGGAAAATGTATGGTATTTCTTCAATTTCAGGAAAAAAGTATGGAATCACGGTAGAGTATGTTTACACAAGGTAAACACGAGTTATAACTGCAGTAACTCAAAATTTTGTAGGACCACCTTTGTCCTTAAGGAATTCCTTAATTTTTTGTGGCACGAGTGTAACTAAATGATGACAACCATCTTCAATGTGCATCCAGCATCCTTTGGTGGCATCCTTTAATTCTTCCTTGGTTGTAGTCTGTTTCTCAAGCACATGAGTTTTTAAATTTTCACCAAACAGTGTCATTGGATTTATGTTGGGGTTGTTAGACAGCCACCGCATTGTTGGAAAAATTCCCGGACACGAAGCATTGTCATCTTGGAAAACAATATCTTCAATATTTCCAAATCGATCTTTAATTTTTGGAATGAAGTAAGTGTGTATCCAGAAAGTCAACATAATTACACAACAGCATAATTACAGAGAACAAAAAGAGTTACTGCTAAAGCATTTGCCAAGAATGCTTTCTGAACGAAAGTTTTCAAAGGCGATCAGATACCAATTCTAGTTCTAACATAGTGTTGACGTGTTCTGATTTTGATGTGTTCCATTTTTTTTTATTTCTGTAGTTTTCGATTTATTTATTTATATATTTGATTGTTTTTTTACATTGGACTTAATGCGGTTTTTATTTATGTGAAAGTCTTATGCGATTCTTGTTTTATACGTTTTTTGGTACCGTACATGACTATACAGTAGGCCTATGTTTTCATAAACGACTGTAGATGACAGTATACCTTCAAGCCCAGCTGACTCGCTCACAAACACAAACTTACGAGTGAAGTTATAAAAAGTATAATAAAAATACATAACTAACTTTATATATATTATCTATAGCAGATAGCAGGTGCGCAGTTCTAGATTAATAACCATCTTCAGTTTGCTTGTCACTGGGTGTAAACAATAAGTGTAGCTGTTTACCCGTACATTAAAGCGTTCAGTTTTTTATTGAAGAACTTTAATTAAAATTCGCTTTTGTCTTTCGAGTTAATTTTCTTTATACCGGGTGTTGATGAAATTTTTTTCCACTGGGAAAAAGTTCAAAACACTGTACAAAGTAAGTCAAAACTTTTACTTTACTGTACTTACTTTTGGTTAACTTCAGTTATTTGTAAGAATTAGCAATTTATTTCATTGAAAACTTTCATTTACAATCTCTCAACTTAATTTATTAACTTTGTAGTTGATTCTCGATAATGGTGTGGTGGAAGTTGATATATTACCCTCAAAAACAGATACCAGCTGCAATGCTTGATCAATAACTATATAGAAACATTTCATTTTTTTTCACTGAGCAATTAGAGTAATGACTTCATGCTCAGAAAGGGGGGAGGGGTAGTAACCAATAATCCCTGGGACCAGCGAAAGGGGAGAGACATTATTTCGAGGATTGCGACAACTAACGTATATTTGGAATCTACTACACAGTGTCGTTTGTTTTGATTGCCTAATTTGCTTGAACGAGTTTGCAGCGACACATCATTCATAACGTGCAGCCGAAACCTAATGGCTCGATTCTGCCGAACTAATTGCACCTTGTTTAATCATACGAGCTTAATTCATTAAGCGTACATAAACTTTTCGAGCGCTTTTCATTGCTGGGAACAGCAGCAGTAGTATAGACGTGTGAAAAGCTTAGTCGTTAGTTATGTAGCATTCGGCAGTAGAGACAGAAGCGAAGCTACAAGTAGATTAGAATGTTTTATGTATGTACGCGGGGTCGATGATGGGTCTGGGAGTGGCTATAAGCAATTAGGACTTCAGACGGCTACCTTTTGGTTGCACATGATGGATTAGCTGTCGCCTACGATGACACACGGGACCATCAGAGCAATTGTTTTAATGGCTTCTTATAATTATGTATATAGTTTTTTTTTTTTAAATATATATTTAGGTAAAGGCAAATTGTTCGCTAGGTGGGATTGCTAAATAGCTTACGTTGGGACTGCTTTATGTGAAAACTAATTTTGTAAATGTGAAAGGAATATTGTGTGGTGGCTCTGATGTGTAGTTAAAACTACACCCCTCTTTCTCTCCAAAGAAAATTTGTTAGGTTTTGTTTTTTTATCGTTGTTGAGATTGTTTGTTGAGAATGTATTTTAGTATAAGAAATGTAGTTTACTTGATACAAAAGTAGTGATCTAGTTTTTGTTTTTTTAGTGGAGATTTAAATAGCCAAAAAATAATCCCTACTTAATATATAAATGCAAAAGTTCGTCCGTATGTTTGTGACTCCACCACGCAAAAACTACTGATTCGATTAACTTGATATTTTTTGTCAACATATTAGAGATCCCAGATAACAGTAAGTTTTATCCAGATTGAACGTACGTTTCGATAATCTCGGATAATCACGATATTTTTATAAGCTTCGTGCTGACGTACCACGATAGTGATAAGCTGCGGGTACCGCTAGTACTGTATAAAAGGTCGGTAGTTGTATCTTAACGCCCAGCTATTGGTACCATGCGAGGGTGCCACGAAACATTAACGTATTCATTTTTACGATGTATACTTAATTATTGTTTTTGTTAACTAATAAAAACATAAGCTGGTATCTATACGCACAGACAATAGTTCAGGTTAGTCAAAACAACCGAAATGCATTAGTGCTAAGCAAAAGTGTTTTAATGTCAATCAGTGGCGCCCTCAATCGTGGCTGGTCGATAAGACAAAAGTATCGTAAGGTCTCCTAGCGCAGTTTAAATTTTCATAATTTACGATCTACACACATTAAAGTAAAGCCCATTTTACACGTCAAACCTTTTTCAATTAAATTCCAACGATGCAACTATTTTTGACTTCATACCACGTCCGGGCGAGTTTTTGTGCTTTCGGTCAACAACAAAACACAGCAAAAGCACTGAAACGCGCCCGGATGTGTATGACGTCAGAAAAAGGGTTGGAATCGATAGAGTTTGATTGAAAACGTTTGACGTGTAAAATGGGCTTTAGTATGTGATAAACTTTAAGCCTGGTCTACACGTACCGTCTCGTCGTCAGTCCAACATGAAGAGATCAGTTTGACAGATAAGTCACTACGCTTTACTTTATGAAATTGTTTAAACTTGCCGTCCACACGTACCGTTTTGTCTGTGAAATCTGGTATGCTCATGCAGAACTGACGACTACAGGTTACTTTTAGACAGGCTTAAGAAATAATTTAACTGTAATTTTGTAAAGGTCTTTACAGTTATTTGAAATATTTTGTACAAATTAAAAAATTTGCAATCTATTCGATTGATTTTACATATATTATATATTTACATATATTACATATATTAGACTTCAGATTTTCAGATATAACATTAACTGCACCATAAAATTTTTAATTATAACCACTGTAATTTACTATAAGAGAAGTTATCAGCAAAGTCATCATGAAAAAGTGATGGAAAAGTTTATTTTACTTGGGTGTGCACAAAATAATGAACATGTGTTTCTGACTTTTTTCAAATCGTTTAATGATAGAATGTGCGTATTATACATATAAACGGCAGTAAAATTTAGGCCTTTAAGTACACGGTGTACTTAAGAAAACTCTTTTTTTTCGTAGAGCTTGGAAGTTCTAAGATTGTCTTAAGTATGGCCGCATCTGTGTCATTTCAAATGTATCTTTTTTCTGTAATAATATTACGAAGAATGTACTGAACTATGATGTTTCAATTTTTCTTATCTTCAATTAATGATTTGAGGTGACAAAAAAAAAAACAACTTTAATTCATCGTTGTAGAACACTTATCAAAACTCGTTCGAATTGGATTTTCGGATCAAAGACTCAGTTGGTTTCTTTTACATGGCTTGATTTCGATGCAGGTTTTGTTCCACTTGTGTGAATCTAATTTATAAGAAAAAATAGGATGGAATGGCGTGATAGGAAAAATTCCCAATGGCTTTTATTTGATGTGCGAAAAATGCTGAAATCGTGAGATGTCCATGACACGAGGGACGTGCCCATTCTTATTACAGGGCCACGTAGAAATGAGAAGCACGTTTTTAGGCCTAAGTGTGAGATGAAGGAAAGGCTTCATAAATCATTTAAGCAATGAATTTATCTCTTCGTGAAGAAGAATCTCACGCGAGGGAAAAATCGATAAGTTTTGGAAGATGATAGGATTGGCAGAAAAAGGGAAAACGATAAGACATGACATGATTTTTTCCTTCTGCGAGGGATAGGTGTATTTTTGCTCTGCTTTCAGTTTTATTTTTTGTTTAGCTGAATAAGAGCTATCACTATGTCGTGTGCTATAGATTATGGAACACAGTGGCGTGGTGACATAGAACGTTTGGGACATTTGTGTTTACTTGTGTTTGCTGAAGATACTTCTAGTGAATCTTGTAGTTAGTCTCAGTTTCGAAAATTAATGTAATCATTTTCCTTTGAACTGGGGTCTGGATTGAAGCGTCTTAAGTAACATTTGTGTCTAAAACGACCTAAAAGCATATTTTCTCATGTGTTAGGTGTAATTCTGCCTTCTTAATGCATAATATTTAGTAAAACAAAAGTTATTAGTGCAAAAAGTGTGAATAGACAGCATGACAAGTTCAGATCTTTAAACTCGTTTTCTTCGAAATTGTAAAAATATTACTTGACACTCTTTTACACTAGGCCCTTCAATTATTGTCAATAATGACGTCATTCCATGTCAAATTATATATAAATTGCTATAATTTTAATCTAATACTGTGTCAATGATTTTTCAAAGCTGGTTTCACTTGATTGTGAAACTAGTTGTTTTTAATAAATGTGACACGTGTACATAACTTGAAATATCGTGTTTTTATAAATGACTTTTTTTAAACATCACTAAACACCACATAAAACACGACATTAAAAACGGACTTTATAATATTTTATTTTTGTCAAATTATGTTAGTTCATGAAAACCGTCGACGTCTTTTTGTCGGTTTTTCTAAGAACCGAACGCGTTTTTTATTTCGATGCATGAATATTAATGATTTCGAAAATAGACCCAGTTAGTTGCGTCACACAGTTTCCTTATTTTTATGTATGTATATATTTTGTTGAGTAACAAAATGTCACGTTTTTTCATTATTTATCAGTAGCTGCTCAGTCTTCATTAGAGACTTTAATCGCCGAATCCTCTAAACTCGGTTCGTGCGATCGTGGGCACGTCCTGGTGTGTTTACACTGAAACTAAACGTAGAGGTGATGGAGTGCGAGATGGGAGAAGATGTTTTATGCTCTAGGTGTACCGTTCAGGTTTGTCATCATCGACCAAGGCAAATAGGTTGACAAAGTTGACACGGAACGAACGCCAACCGTTTTCGACGCGTCCGTGAGGTCATTAGGGGCGTCGTTTATGCGGAAAGGGTTGTGAGCATGCGCAGATAGGTGAAAGAGGGTTTACTTTTTTTTTTGTTCTATTTTTTTTAGAACGATGATGATGACAACGGTAGCAACGCTACTGGTATTACTGCTACCAAACAGCTGCTGTCGCAGGGCAGCAACAGCTGGGTTATTCCAAAGGTAGTAGACTTTGGTTGACAAAAATCCAAGAGGTGAAAGATGTGTGAACTGAATGTTAAATTAGGAAAATAAAACACCAGGAGCTTTTCGGAAGACCACATGCGTGTGAAGTGGAAAGTCTACTAGGGAGAGGATACAGTATATACATACATAAATATATACTGTATAAATATTTAATTTTATGTATATTTAACTATATATATTCTATGAGTTACATAGAATCTATTTAATTATTTATTGCTTCCGTTATGTAGCAAACTGGCTCACAACTTGAGTTTAACATCTGTTTTATTCATGTTCACGTGCTGCCAGAATAGTCCATGGCTATGGATTGAAACAACGGGAACGTTTTAGTTGATGTTAAACAATGAATGCGAAGTCGTATGGTTTAAAACAATAAAAAAAGTTTACATTCAATAATGTTGAAAAATGAACACGAGCATTTTGTGTGTTTGTGTTCAATTACTTTTAAGTTAACTTTTCTACTAAAGGTTTAAACGCAGTTGACACCGTGTATACATTTTTTAACCTCTTTTATTTAATTTAATCTGAGGCTGAAATAGCTTCACATTTTTTAGCTTTTTTTTGATAGGTTTCCGATGACCTACCCAGTTGAAATTATGAAGGTTGGAGTTGTCAGAGATCTTGTTGTATCAAATTTAGACGGATCGATGTATAGTCAATTCTGTAATTTTATCACACGAAGGGTCTATTTTTTTTTGAAAAGTGTTGCTGACGATATACCTACATTTTAAGCCACCACACATTGTTGCGCATAGATAAATGCATTCATTTGATGTATAGCTTACTATCTAGTCTAAAGTAAACGTGAGCAAGCATTCATTGTTGGGAGTATAAAACCGATCCATCCAAATAAACACTTAATACATTTTTGTAAAAACAAAATATACAGTATTTGTTTCAGGGATGATGAGATTGTAAAAGAGGGTTTATCGTACAACGCAGTTAATTACTTGTTAAATACTGTACTCAAATTTTTGTTAAAACAGACTTACGTCTAATATTATATACAGAGTAAATAAAACGACAAGATTATTAATTTAACAACAAGTACTGATATAATGTTGGTTGAAATTTTGGAAACAGAATTATGTTCTAACTTTTTTCATAAAACCGTTTAAAATCTCTTAAAAGTAGTGAGAATCTAAACCAGCTGCTTTACTCGTTTAGCCTAACTACTTGTACTGCAGTATAAAAAATTTAAGTTGGTCTTGGGATTTTTCTGAAACGTCTCGCGTTATGTGTAAAAGAAATGATTGAATTTTCGTTCATTTTTTTTCCACTTCGTTTCTTCAACAACTTGTTCAAAGTGCCTGTTAACATTTGATTCAAAACGTGTTAAATATTACTAGGTGACACACTCAATGTGTTGGAAAATGAATTTCGAACCAGTTAGACGGCATGACTGAACTTATGTATGATGCAGTTGTTGTTGTTTTGTTAAGGAATTCCAGAATGTAGTGTCGTTGTCACAGTCGTTGTAACAAACGCATTTTTTCCAACACCAAAAGAACCACGAGTAACGTGAATGTGTGTGTTTTTTTTCGGAGGGGCGGAACTTTTTATACTAAAATAGGAACGGGAATATTTATTGGAATTTTGTGAAGCATCAACATCAATGTGTGCAGTGTGGGTACACAAACTAAGCGTTTGACCACTGGGACAAACGAAAAGAGTTTTGAAATATGTACTGTTCTTATCCCGTGAATTTATGGACAGTTTGTGTAGTTGGACTATCCTTATTCGTACACATTTCCGATTTTATTTATTATGGAATAGAGCCACGGTTTTGAATTCATCTCGTTTTTACTCTTTTGAACATTCCTGGCACGCAAAAGCGGGACACGGATTAAATTTATGATTGTCTGAAAATAGAAAACGGGGAAGAAGAAGAAGAAAAAGAAAAAGAAAAACACATAGAAATGATGGGGGACAACATAACATACTTTTGTGTAACATTGGATTTTTGTTTGTTGGGATTTTTCACTTTTTTTTTTATCATGTACAAATGCAAAAGAGTTAAGTTTTATTTTTTTTTGGGGGGGGGAAGGGTGTATAAATCGCTACCGTGTTGTTGGATGACATTTAAGGCTACTTTGTCTTGATTTGAGATTCTCGTTTTTCACGGTTTTGCTATTATAAAAATGGAATAGTGTAAAATAAAACGTAGCGAATAGTTTTGGAGTTTTTTTTTTGTGATGGGAGGGAATTTATTTTCACCCCCTCTTTTTTTCTTACTTTTTTGTTCGCTGATTTACGACTATCGCCTCTATCGCTCGTTTGTTTGCTTGTGTTTAACCGGAGGATTTTGATTGGTTGTTGTTGTTGTTATTTCTTTTCGCTTTGCTGTTTTCGTTGTTTATTCATTTGATTGCCCTAAAATGGGTTGCCTTCGAGTGAACTCGATGAAGGGGTGGATGTTGATAAAATTGGGAAAAAGAGGGGGAAAAACAAGGAATTCGATGTTAGCTAAAACGTCTCTTCAGGGAGTAAAACTTAATGGTGGTACAAAACTAGCGTTCGATTAAAAGGTTTTTGAAGATTTTCTTTTTAAAAATGCTTTTTATGGCTTAAAATACACGTAAACAAAACTAGGAAAGAGAGATCGATCATTCTGTTATATTCTCATTTTGTGGAGATTGTAACAAATTAATCAATGTGTTACTAACAATGTATAGAATACAAGCACTTTATAGAATGTTTAATGCATATTTTCTTTTGACAAAGTATGAAGTAACATCTATAAAAGACCAGACCGTATTTCCTGACCAGTTTTAAGACGAAAGTGATGCCAACTTAATCTCTTTCTACTCGATTCATCCACGAAATAGAGAAAAGTGGTGCGCGTGTGCGTCCGGTATTCTACACTACAGGATGAGGCAAAGTCTGGTCACAGCTAAATATCACGAAAACCATTAGTGGTATGAAAATTCTGATTGTAATGTATATCGGTTATCCAATGACGTTATCGGAAGTTACTTTGGATGTAATTTTCAAGGTGATCTATTAATTTCTTTAATATGAATCCTACACCCCATATGTGATTTAGAAAGATTAAGGTATTCACAAAATAATACCCACGCACAAAACAAATTAAAAATCAACCAATAAAAACAGAACTTATATGCGATAAAAGTACGGTATTACAGAAAAGCTAACCGAGGCAGCCACAACAAAAATAACCAACTTGACAATGTATGAGTGACGTCGTTTTCTTCCGCTTGTAACTTCCGTTTTTACTGGTCTATTTTTGATTTGTTTGATGCGTTGGCATCATTTCGTGAATACTTTCATCTTTCTAAATTACATATGGGGTGTAGGATGCATGTTAAATTTTTTTTTTAATTAGATGACCTTAAAAAGTACATCTAAGGTCATTTCCGGTAACGTCATTGGATATCTCATGGCCGATATATATTACAATAGTTCAATCAAAATTTTCATACCACTGATGGCTTTCACGACACTTAACTGTGACCAGACTTTTGGCTCGCCTGGTATAACTAACGAATGTTACGAAGCAACATGGGTTAACATAAATTGCGTAATGAAAATAAATTTTTTCGTCATTTTTGATGGGCTATTACTAGTCATGTGCATAGCTATTTATGTTAGTTAAGGTTAGTTTAACATTTTTTAATATTTCTCCAAAATAACATGTAAGTTCAAATTTTAGCCTAGATTTAAAGCTAACCTAAATTCTTGCTTAACATAACTATTTCAATGCTAATTTCACACATTACCTAAACTAAGCTTGGCATTTTATAGAATGTGTGGATTCTATATATTGCCGGTAATCAATATATTTGTTACCCAATCCAAGCATTAAATACCTAGCTCTTTTGGCAAAGTATGAAATTAGCATTGTTTTTATTTGTTTATTGTTGTTTACTTGTTTGTTTCAAGAAAATGCATAAATCGATAGTGAATTCAATCTGTTAATTATCATGAAACTGGCAATTGAACGGCATAGTGTTTTATACAGATGCCTAAAAAGATTGGAATAGTTATGTCATGAACTTAGGTATTAACAGTTTGGGTTAGGATTAAATTTGTCTGAATTTGGATTAATTTTTGTTAATAACATATTGACTTACCCAAACTAATCTTAACTAACTTAAACAGTTCTATATAAGACGTTATCTTTGCATAAAGTGGCTAAGTATTGTATACAATGCCTAGAATGTATTGTCGATAACATATGTTACACGGAAATATTTAACGATATGATATTCCTGTTTACGATTATGGAATATATTGTAGATCATTAATAGTAAGAATACAATAAAACTCTTAATACAACCAATGATTAATGTAAAGTTTTCCAAAATTCAAAATTCTTTTGTCGAAAAGCGTAGTTGCTTCAGTTTTCTTTCGAATAGGTTTTCTTCTCAATGTAAGCTGTTTCGCATTTTTCTCGTGTGTGGATTTTTTTCTTACGTGAATTTTTTTCTTGTAGTATACATATTTTACTTTTAACGTTTATGTGGGTGGTTTTATTTCAAACATTTCTTTTTATGAATGAGAAAAATTTCCATTGTATGAGATAAAAACCGATAAGATATATCCGTCTTTTCTTTTGTTAACCTCCACAGAAGAAAAAAAATTATGAATAGCACTTTAAGTGGGAAATGGGGGAAAGAAAAACGCCGATTTTGACACAACATTTGTTTCAACCCTGTTTGTGTTTTAAGATCGTGGACGACCAAAAATTCATCCATTTTGTGTAAGGAAAAGCGCATGCGCAGTAGAAGACCTTATCAGAAAGGGGAGAAAAAACGCCTGCCTTAGCCTTTTTTTTTTGGTCCTTTTTAAGAATCAGATAACGCTATTTTTCTACCGAATGACAAGTTTTTTCTTTACTTTTTTTTTGTATGTATATGTTCAAAAGTAGAATAATTTATATGCACAATTTCGTAAGGATTGTATAAAAAATACACAAAAAAAAAATACGACGTGCAAAAGAAAAATGTTTCCCCAACTTTGGTCTTGTTTTACACGCTTTAAAAAATGTAATCGAATTTGTTGTGCCTTCTGGTTTGATCAAAAATTGAATTGTGTTAAAGAGAAACAGTCCAGGAAACGCCAGTTTTATATAAGAAAAATGGGTTATAATTTGTTATAACATAAATTGATTTACAGTACCGTATATATATAAAAACCTAACCTAACCTAGTCTCCTGTAAACACTATCGAGTCAAGGTAGATGATAACATATGAAAATGTAATGTTACAAAAATGTGTCCAGCGACATTTTTGCTACGACATTTTGACGTGATACGCTTTCAAGCATAACTACAGCTTTTTAAGTCTTTCCAGAATAGCATCATGCATAGCTACAGCTTTTTAAGGCTTTTCTGCGTAGCATCACGCTTAGCTACAGCTTTTTAAGGCTTTCCAGCATATCATCGTGCATAGCTACAACTTTGTAAGACTTTCTAACATAGCATCTCGCTTAGCTAGAGCTTTTTAAGGCTTTTCAGCATAGCATCATGCATAGCTACAGCTTTTTAAGGCTTTTCTGCGTAGCATTGCGCTTAGCTACATCTTTTTAAGGCTTTCTAGCATATTAGCGAGAATAGCTACAGTAGCTACAGCTTTGTAAGACTTCCCAACATAACATTTTGCTTAGCTACAGCTTTTTAAGGCTTTCTAGCATAGCATCGCATCGTACATATTTACATCTTTCTAAGGCTTTCCAGCATAGTTTCGCGCATAGCTACAGCTTTTTACGACTTCCCAGCATAGCTTTGCGTCATGTTGGATTGTGAACTAGATTGTGAAATCGCCAGTTCACAGCTAAATTGTGAACTGGCGAATATTATCACGAGTGTGGAAGATTCGCTACGTAATATACGAGTTTTTCAGCTCGGTTAGGTTGGTTAGGTTAGTTTTTCAACTCGGTTAGGTTAGGTCAATATTGTTTTTCAATTGTTTGCAAGTTTATTTAAAAAGCTTGCAAACAACTTTTAAACACTTGCGAAGTGTTCAAATTTGAACCTGATCTTGTTTGATGCAAGAAAGCTATTCATTAGTGTTTTTTCTTCTTCTTGTAACAGTGTATACGTGAACACTTAATGTTATTCCATTTTTTCAATGAAATTATTAGATGGTATTCCATTATTGTCATGAAATTATTAACAAAAACGACTATTTGAGTAAAAAAATAATAGCTTATTTCGAAACTTTTATTAATGGAAAATTTTTCTTCACATCATCAGTTATGCGAACAAGATTAAACAAAGTCGCTTTTTTTTTAATATAAAAAAATGTGGGGGATGACCCAGATAGTGAGGGTGCAAAAAATAAGTACGGTAAAAAAAAAGAACGTTATCGTTTCTTTTTTATATATATTTTTTGGGAGGAATCATTAGTCGTCTCTAGGGAAGTAATATCGGAGGATCCCTTTCCTTTCATTTCCTTGGGATTAAAAGGGTTCCCAACTGCAAAGAGATAAATGAACAGTAAATTACATCCATAGTGAATTCATACCAATAAAAAAATCCCTACGTAAAAAACCCACTTTTTTTATATTTATATTTATATATCTATATATATAGGTTACTCTTATTTGCTAGAAATTCTTTTGGCACCTCTCAAAGACAATTTTCTTTTTCGTACGACTGATTATTTGATTTATAACGCTGATGGAAGAGGATTTTTTCATTCTATTTTTTTACAAAAAAAAAACTCATTTTCAGGGCAAAGCTGGGTATTAAAAAGGGAAAAAAAAGTCGTTTGTCGTTGTAGTAATGGTAGGTTTAAAGTTAAAGCAAAAAATAAATGTCCCCTAAAAAAAAAAGAAGAAAGGAATATGAGACGAAAGTGAGGTTAAAAATTTTCCAAAGGCCTAGTGATTAGAGAAGAGTTAAATGAGGCGAAAAGTTAAGTGGAGACAAATTGAAAGAGGGTGTGCTGACTAATCCCATTAACTGCATTTTACTTATTTGAAGCTGACTAAGAACTTACCCTAATGTTCTCATAGCTCAGCCGCAAAATACCATCTTGGTACGAAAGGATTGTACGGAAGTTAGAAAATGTAATTATTTTCTCTTCTAATTTATTTTCCAATACACAGAAAGATTATAATGGATTTAGTTATTCTTTTTGACAATATCGTTAAGTTAAGCAACGGGTTTTAGTTTATTTCACTAAATTTTGGACAATTTCATGTTTTTTGGGTTGCCCAATTTTGCTTATAAAAAGACTAGAAATGAATCCCTTGGTTGATATGGTAACCACGGGGAATCTAGAGGTAAATCTTGTGTTTGTGTTTTTTGTGTACAATTTTTAGTTTTATCTCTTATGTTTGTGTGGGTATGGTATTTATTAGCAGATCAATATACAGTGAGGAGTTTTCTCCACCATTGCAGTTCGATGTTGTAATTTAAATTTGCAACTCACGTTGTTATGAACCCGTGGATTTCATTGTTTGCATTTACGTTGTTATGGCAAACCCCCGTGAATTCAAAGCGCTTGTCACATACGCAGACACTTGGTTCATTGTTAGTATTGATGCACATTAGTTTAGTACTCAGTTCAAGTAAAAAGTAAAAAGTAGAAGTAAATCCTGTAGTTGGTATGATAACCACGTGGAGTTTAGAACTAAACCACGTGTTTAGACTCATGTTGTTTGGCAACATTCTTGTGTTGACTCGGGTTGGTGTGGAAACGTACAAACGCTATTCTCTATCACGTAGTTTACGCACGAACTTTATTGGTTATTGGATTTTTTTTTAGCAACAATTGTTTTATGCGGATTCGCGCAGTATAGTTTGATTTATTTTTCTTAAATAACACGATATTTATTAGCATTATTGGATATACTTTAACCGACAACAAATGTCATTTGGGTTTCACATTGGTCAACAATTTAAATTGATTTATTAATTGAATATCGTGAAGTCAATACATTAGCAAACGAGTCGTCTTTTAAGTAAATATTAGCTAACAAGGTACAGTAACTTTACGTGGTTAATTAATATTTTAATCATTTAATCCCTGAAGGAAAAAAAAACTAGTTTGCTTAGGAAACAAGATTAGAGCCCAATTTTCCACAATTAGAATGCAGTTAGTTTAAGTAGACTTTTCACTGACTTTGGTACTAAGTTCAAACCTAATTTGGCTTCATTTTTTTTAATGGTAGTATATTACAAGCGATTCGAATCTGTAAATTTATATGACTTCTTTCGTATAGTATCTAACTGATCAAATTAAGGGTTTTTGGGCAATATAATGATAAGCCACACTTGTTTCTCAAAAGTCAAATTTTTACATCAAACTGTTCCTCAGTATTGTTTCTAGCTTTGTTACCTTTACCACTTCCTGGATTTTCTAGAAAATGGTACTGTAATATAGAAAATCACCTTGTTGCTCAGTATGGTATTTTATGGAGTTTCTCAACAGAAAAAAAAGGTTCTCCTGAACAATTTCAGAAATGTGACTTATCCGAAGCCCTTAAAATGTAGTCTATTTGACAATACAGATTAACGATATCAGATTGACGATACACGTTAAATGTAGTGGGGGTAAGTCATGTTACGTCAATGATTTTCTATAGGTAATCTTGCAGAGACGGCTTTTCAATGGTAAGTCAAAATTGAAAGTTAAGACCAATTTAAAGGTTAAATCCGAAACTTTAAGTCTATAGTATTTTAGATATATATATATTTTTTACATATTAAATTCTAGACCGTTTTTTTTTCTATGGCAGCTTATGTGGTGCAAAGCTTTGGAACATTTCCGTTAGGAATTTCTCTCGCAAATCGAATCGAATTGTTCGACTTAAGCTGTTTGAATTGAAAGTGGAAGGTTTAAAGCGGAACAAGCTGGGATTTAAAGCTAAGGTGAACATTGAGTAGGCTATAGCGAAACCTTTAAGTATGTAATCAAAGGAAATAAGAGGGGTGGGTATTTTTGGAGGGGGGGGAAGGTAGTTTTCTACGACCGCACTTTACCGGAGGTTGTTGACTTTCTAGTTGTTTCCTTGCAATCGAAAATGAAGGATTTGAAAGCAATTTCAGGTGATAATATCATTTGTAGATTTTCGAGGGAGGGAAAGGGGTAGGGGGTCGCTAATTGAATTAATTTCTTCACTCGGAAAGGAGGCAAAGTGAAATGCGAGTCAATTTGGCGGAAGTTCCCAATCCCTCCAGGCGAACATGACTTATCACTTAGGTGCAAGAAAGGATTAGTTTCTCCATTCATCATCATTTTTCATTTTTATTCTAAAAGTGCGAGTCGGATTACGCGTATGGGAAATCGATAGGGTAATTGGCTGCTACATGAAACTCACTACTATGTCTCTTACTCACTCACGCTTTTCAAAGGGTGATGGCTAGTTTTCATGTCCAATGTATATTGACTTTTAACCAACTCAAATCACTGCAGTTTTTTTTGTGAATTACACCTAAATAAACGGTGTTTTATAGAAAGAACATGATACCTTTTTTTTTTTAAATTTAATTTTACGATTCAGAGGGATCAATTTCAAAACGGAGAATTACAATAACAAACCTTAACAAACAGAATTATTTTTATCTGTTTAGTAAACACTATGTTTTAAGATTTATCCATTTAGATAACAAAATATAAAAAAAAATCTATAATTGAAGGACTTGGTGTAAAAGGGTGTTAAGTAACATTTTTGTCAAAAAATGACCTAGAAGCATTTTCGAATGAGTTAGCTATTCCAAATCAAAAAACTATTCCAAATCAAAAATACGTACGTATATCTATTACAAAGACGGTTAACTGAAACTTAAAGGATTGCTGGTATCTCATATTCTGACCACATTCAAACACCATATTTAAACACCTAGTTTTGGATCTGGTGCGTGTTCTATATATTTTACTACAATTAAAAAAACGATGAGATACGAGAAATCGTAAAATAAGATAAATTGAGATAACTGATGGTACATTAAGTTAAAATACAAATCCGTATAGACTTACGTACGTGCAGTGAAAAGTGATTTTGTGATTTTATTAAATAACACAGTGCAAAATAACTACCTTATAAATATAATATATTAAAGTACACATTTAACAATTTAAGTACAGTATATCGTGAAATAATGTAAAATTCACACTTTTTAGATAAATTTATTCATTACGCACTTACGTATGTAAGTGTATTTATGTATTTGTATGTAGTTTTGTGATTGAGTGGTTTTCCGCTTTAACAAAATTTGCGTTTTAGCTAGGACGTAAAGTCACTTAGATATTACGTAGTTACTAGGTAATATCATGTGTTCTACGATAGCATATATGGATAGTAGGGTGTCCCAAAAAACATCGTTGTTCAAAAATGCTTCGGCTCACCCCCTAAAAAGTTTTTCTATGATGGTATAAGTTTACTTGATTTTTTTTAGCTCGATTGAAAAATATTAAGAGCCTGGAAAATGCAAAGACAATTTTCATGCCCAGTCCGTAACCTTGCCGCTGTTGTGCGGTCTTCCAGCCGTGCTTCTCGGCGCGCATCATATGGGCGACCTATTTCTTTTCTCACTCTTATTTTTCACTCTAGCCTTGGTGGGCTTTTTTAAAGAAATTCTCATAGACCCTGGAACACATTAACGTATAGATCGTGGAAATCTATCAATATTTAAATAAACTATA
>JAQIWH010000260.1:0-59229 GCA_034695005.1 Cryptops parisi | reverse complement strand
AAGGGAGTTTCCGTAAACGCAGTGGAAGCTCGCTCCATGTTGTAAAAAAGTTGTATGGAAATTTGGAGTTAAAATGGATTGAATAAGTGAAAGTTGGGAAAGTAAGGGAAAGTTCGCTGATAAAAAAGAGAGGATGCGAAGTGTTGGTAACTGCTTTGCCGATTTCAAGGAGGCGATGGAAATATATAAGTTAATGGTCATTCACTGGTCAGTTTACCCTAACTGGTAATAAGCTCTTTCACTCGATGCTTAAGTTCTCTGAATGGGTTTATGATCTGATTTTTCATTTCTAGCTCTTTGTTGGAAATCAACCCGTTTACGATCATGTCAACAAAAACAGTTTCCGTCTTTTTTTTCGAAAGAGTTGAAATGTGAATTTGCTGTGCCAAGAGTTTTTAGGGGGGGGGGGAAATGAAACTTGTGACAATTATAGTTGATTTTTTAAAGCCTATTTTTCTTATTGACATAAAGAAAGGTTGACGCACTGTGCTAGAAGCTGAAAAAATTGGAACCGTATTTGCGTCTTCCTGCAGCTAACCAAACACGTTTTTTCAATTCTGTTAGTCATTCTGTTAGTTTAATTTTCTGGATTTAAAAATTGGTAAGAATAAACCACCACTGCTTTGCTCAGGTTATTTCTTCTATATCGTGTACATATGTGATGGTAAACAAGGAAGTAGTGTGGTCGAATGTTTATTTTAATTAAATTATATTGATTAGGCGAGGTCGCCAGGACTATACCTTTTATATCTTAGTATTGTGCATTACTGTATTTTATCCTAGAAGATTGACTTCTAGGATAACTTCAGTTTTCTGCCACTTTTTTTCTACTTTGACTATTTTACATATGGAAACAAAATACGGACATATTTTTAAGGAATGAAGGTTAACCTTCCTTATAAGTTTATAACTCTATGGTTTAATCCATTTTCCATCAAAAATCGACAAACATTTTTGCTTTTAATAGATTTTAATATTAAATATGTGTATAATAAAATTATTAAAAACTAAAATAACACCAAAATAGTAAAAAGTTTATAGTAGCACATTAAATGTCAAATATTGCTTTATAGTTATATTTCGAGTTATTAACAACACTATAAAGTGTTTATCGCCAGCCCATCATTTGATGGTTTGGCGTTAACATCTCAAAAGGTAACTATGAAGCAATATTTAACATTTAATGTGCTACTATAAACCTTTTATTTATATAAAAAATGGAATGTCATTAAATCCCTTAAAGACTAAGCGCATTACTTTCCAAAAGTCAACTGAACATCTTGAGCATCAACTGAACGCCTTACTTTTGGCTCCCATATAGAACATCTTATAAATAGACTGTATAAAAACATGTTTATTGTTAAACGGCTTAAAAACTTATTGAATATAAGTAAAAAATTATTTTCGTTATGTCATATGGAATCTTAATTTGGTCGGATGCTGCAGCTTTTCGCATCCAACGGTTGTCTGTAGCGCTTAACCGTTTACTTCGTACTTTGTTTAAATGGGGCCCTTATGCATCCATTTTCTTAAAGTGCAGAGCATTGCAAATTTTGACTCTTAAAAAACTGATTATTTTTCATCGCCTTCGTGAACTTCCTAGAATCATACATAAACATCCACTCCACTGTTTTAAACAGTTTTTTATTGGTGATGATAATGTTAGGACATCTTGTTCATATAAATTTTAATTAGAAAAAATAACGTCAGTATGGCTCGACCGACGCTTTCCATATATTACTATCCATTTGTGGAATACATTGCCCTTGTGTCTGAGAAAAAAACCTTTTCTTGCAAACCTCAGTTTTGAATCACAATGCTTTGCTTTTGATAAGCTTTTGTATAAACATGTGAACTTGTGTCTTAATGATGTGTTTTTCTGTTATGTTTGTGTAATATTGGACCCAAGGTCTGTAATAAATAATAATAATAATAATAATAATAATAATAATAATTTTTTTTGTGTTATTTTATTTTAAAAATAATTTGATCATATACAAATTTAATATTGATATTTTAATGGGAAGAGAAACACCGTTTTTTTAAAATTAAAAGCTCAAATACTGAAACTGCGATTGAATACTGGAACCTGAAATTTATTGTTTCTGGCTCTGCCTTGAATAAAAGGTTGTGCTTAAAAACGAAGTTTTTATCTAATCTTGTCTTCTTATTATTGTCTTTTTTACTTTTGTTCTTTTGAGTTTTTTGCCTACAATAAACAAGTATTGGTGTGAACGTGAATAAACTAAAACAATTAATAAAAACAAGATTGGATAAAAAACTTTGTTTTTTAAACACAACCTTTTATTGAACTCGTGGATTTGATTATTTAACATCCACTTCTTAATTTGTGGATTGGATTGTATTGTACAACTGTACATTTTTTTGCAGTGTCTAAAGACAGACAAGACGACTATAGTATCAGTATCGCTCAGTAGCTAGGTTTCAGTATCGCTCGATGCTGCTTATTTGGTGCACGGCACAGTGTGCAGTTTCTATGATCACGCCGTCCATATTGATTACATCAGCTGACGAAACCGAAATCCTGTCTGCGCCGTAACTCGCAGTCGCAGGTGAACTTTGTTGGGGGTACTTGGTGGTATCTTGTCACTCTATTGAGGGTTGATACATTGCATAATCTATTGTTTTCGTGATTTAAGTTTTGAATCGGGTGAAATGTCGGCAGAAGTCGATATAGAGTCTCGCGTATTGAGCGAACGAGAGACGGAACCTCTGCTCAAGGAAAACCCTCAGCGATTCGTGCTGTTTCCTATCCAGTATCCCGACATCTGGCAGTTTTACAAGAAAGCCCAAGCTTCGTTTTGGACAGCCGAAGAAATCGATTTGTCCTACGATTTACAAGACTGGGTTAAACTTACGGTATATTACACGAGAGTACAAATTGAAGGGCCGGGCGTTGTGTTGAGTGACATTTTTCTCTCAAAAAATGTCCTTTAGAAGCATTTGAAAATGTGTTTGTTGTGTGCAATTCTACTTTCTTAGCGCATAATTTTGAACAAAACAACAAAGATATTAGTGCAAGAAGTGTGAAGTAGCTTATAAACAGCAAGGCAAGTTTTTTGAACGCGTTTTACTCAAAATTGTTAAAAATGTTACGTAACACCTTTTTACACCAGGCCCGTCAACTCAATCTCTATACTTCATATTATTTATTGATTCAATTATTTAAACTATAATTAAACAAAACAAAACAATTAAACAAAAAAATTATCGTCCATCAATATTGTATAGTACATTGTACTGTATATGGGGAAAGCGTATAAACTCCTTACATTTGGGCTTTTCTTAAACAACAACAATAATAATAATGTACGAAGACATTGAATCATTTTGACAACACCCTTTACTGAATGTAAATTCTACATTTGATTTCCAAGGGCAGGATGAAGAGAGGAAATTTATTCAACACATTTTGGCATTTTTCGCTGCTAGTGATGGAATTGTTAACGAAAACTTGGCAGAGCGATTCCTCACCGAAGTCCAAATTCCTGAAGCTAAATGCTTTTATGGATTTCAGATCATGATGGAAGTAAGTATGAAACAAATTCATTTAACAATGTTGTATATATTGAAGAGGCAGTTTGACTTGACAGTTTCAACTCCTACAAAACAAAATTATTATTTACGCAATATTACAAAGATTCCTCCCCGCCATTCGATTTTTTAGAATCGACTTCATTGGATTAAAATGTTTAATCCAACATTTTAAATTGAGTAATATTTTTTGTCTAGAATGTTCATTCTGAAGTTTATTGTCTTTTGATTGACACTTATGTAAAAAACAAAGAGGAAAAGAAGCGACTATTTAATGCCATCGACACAAGTAAGGATCATTCTCTAGTTGTAGTTTCAGCAAGTTTTAACCAAATGTTGAATGCATCATTTTCTTGATTAACCCCTAGTGCCCTGTGTGCAGCGAAAAGCTGAATGGTGTTTTCGATGGATAAAGGCAAAAATGGTAATTTCCTATCCATCACAGGCTGCAATCTAATATTTGATTATATAGGTTGTTGCTTTTGCAGTTAATTACCAAGGCACATACTGTATAATAAAGATATCTTTACAGCTGCACATTAAATTAAAAATGCATACAACTTGGTAACAAAATATAGGAACAAGTTCAATGAGAAGTAACTTTATTGTGGTTTTAACTTTTCAGGTTTCGTTCGCTGAACGCCTTGTAGCATTTGCAGTTGTAGAGGGGATATTTTTTTCATCATCTTTCGCATCCATTTTCTGGTTACGGAACAGAGGTCTTATGCCAGGCTTATGTTTTAGTAACAACCTCATTAGCCGAGACGAGGTACCTCACCAATGTCAACAGCGATTAGTTGAAAATTGTTAAATTAAACATTTCATTGATTTATTTTTATATATATATAGGGACTACACACCGAGTTTGCATGTCTGCTATTCAAATACATTAAAAACAAACCAACGGAGAAGCAGATAACGGATATCGTTTCAGAAGCTGTCCAAATAGAAATTGAAGTAAGAAGAGCATTGATGCATAATTTCTAGTGAAGCTATTAATATTAAAGTTTTATTTATTTTCTATTAGTTTTTACATGATGCATTGCCTCATCGATTACTTGGAATGAATGCCGAACTGATGTCACAATATGTTAAATATGTTGCTGACCGATTACTGGTGGATTTGGAATGTTCAAAGGTAAACTATAGCTTTAGGTTATTTGAGATATAGTTTTGTTAATACATCCGTGCACATGCTAAAAATATGTGAATATCGTCTTGTTATTGCACTTGCCTAAATCCCTGGGACATTAGAACGATCATTCAGTGCTGTCATGGATTAACTAATAATTTATAGAAGAGCGGGGTGCTTGTGTTAAGCAGTCATGGGGTAGTGGTTAACTAAGAAGTGGTGGTTACAGACACAAAACACTTAAATTTATCATTAATTAAAATTTTAATATTGTTTTGTTTTTAACTAAACTGGTGTTCTCATACTGCTTGGAGCTGCTTGACACGAGTACCAACAACTGCATAGTAATTGATTCATTATTTTTTTATATATAAATTCTGATAGTTCTACACGGTGGATAATCCGTTCTATTTCATGGAAAATATATCGCTAGAAGGCAAAAGCAATTTCTTCGAAAAGAAAGTAGCCGAGTACAAAAAAGTCAATGTAGGGTTTCCTACAAACATTCATCACAAGTTTTCGACGGACGAAGATTTTTGAATGAACTTGTCCAGGTAGACAGAAACATTATTTATTTTATGTTGTAGATAAAAAACTTTTATACAGCAACACTATAAAAAAATTTACAAGTAAAGACTTGCTGCAAACACAATATCTCGCTTTATCCTTTTGATAGCTAAAAAACAAAAGAGAATACCATACATTAGCACTCTATGCTTGTGTAAAGAGTTTTGTTTTCAAATGAAACTCGCTTACCTTCAGCAAATTTGTTTTCTAAGCTGTTGTTGCCAATAGCTTTCGACGCTTGACACATTTGCCTTAGGAGTTCTTCTAGCCGCCTCAAACAACGAATGATGCTGCCTGCAATTCAATATACAGGAAATAGGTAAGAACAAGTAGTTGTCATTTAATACAGGGTGTTCTTGAAAGGAACAAATACTCTGCATTGTGCTTACCTTCAAAAACATCCGTCATTTCACAGATCTTGCAAAAGCTCGCACCATTGCACCAAGCGTAAACCACATCCATCAGATGAGGCCGAAACGACTCCACGTAGTTGTCCTCTTGCAAGTTCAGCTTTGCTTCCACGCTCACTCTGGCGATGTGTCGAGCCATTTCCTTCGTTGAAAAGGGTGGGGGTGAATAACAACGCTGCGATGGGTTAAAAGACACCGTCCTTCCAGTTTATTACCTGCATCTGCCGCAGAGGTCCAGACAACTCATCAGTCAGCTTTGGCATCTCGCTGGCTTTCTCTTGGAACACAAAACAGGATAACAGCGCTGTTGCTTGTGGGACAGTCAAATCGTTGAAAACTCCGTTGAACAACATTTCGGTGAGTAACAGTTCATCTCCACTATGATGCAACAATAATGTCAAGGTTCGTTTTACTGGTCAAGCAAACGGTTTGCTAATGTTATAGTCCTACATGTTTCACTTTCAACACCTTACCTGCTGATCTCACATGCTATTCTGCCCTTAATTTCAATTACATCTTCCGATTTGCTGTAACCTAATCGACGTAGAACTCGTTTACGGCTCTTGAGTTCGTCCATTTGTAACAAAGACATGGCTTTCTTCAGCTCTTGTTTGGCTTGTTTCAGTTCGTTTGTTATCTATAAAAAGATTATTATACTTGTTACCTTAGATACTGTTCTTTGCCAAGCAGCAACAGTATAATGTTGCATACTGACTTTCATTTTGTCGTCGTACTGCTGATGCAGCTCTTTTGTTAACGGATCATTATGGAGAGGATGTGAATTGATCCGCTCGTTGTAGTTTTCTACTTTTCGCACAATGTCTTTAAAACCACTCTCCTTTATACCCATATCTTCGATGGGATCCAAAAGTGGGAGCCCGTCAGGAAACCTTTTTTGAACTTCCTGCATAGAATAAAACAAAAAATTGTTTCAATTGAAAATCACCTTTAAAGCCACCTGACACGATTTTTTGGTGTGGTAAGTCATGTGCAAGGGGAGCAATTTGTGGACAAATGTAACATCGGCTTCTTCACCAATGTTTTCATTGGTTGGGGAAGAAGCTGACATTGCAGTTGTCAACAAATTACCGAGTTGGCATACCTAAAATTGCACATTGGTCACATAAAATTGGTTAGTAAGCTAACGTCACTGGTTTAAAAATTGCTCAACATACCACATCAAAATTGCATGTGACAGGCCTCTGGCGCAAACCTGGAACTTGTAGAACAGAATCTACATTACCTGAATTGACTTTAAAACAGTCATTCGATTGTCCAAGGGCCGGAGATCTTGAGGATAATACAAGCGTACAGAGCTAATCTGTGTGATCAGCTGAATTTTGACAGGAACCACCTATAAAATAAATAAGAAAATTTCAGCGCTTTATTCAATTAAAATGAACGTTCGATGGTTCAATTCGATATACCTGCATTTCTCCCTTTTCACCTGGCGGACAGGGTTTCAAATTTGTCGACATCTTCGTTTTGGCACTTTCCATCGATATGTGCAGCAGTACGTCGGCTATGTAGACATTTTCATCTTCCATGATGTTAGCTTTGGACATTTGCTTTTTCTTAAAATTGACCACAACGCCCCAGCCAAAATCGTCACCTTCGTTGATAACCTAAAAAGCATTACCGCATGTGTGACCAAATTGTCAATCTAACACTACAGGGCATTTGTCATCACAAAATTGAAAATTGTTGTCGTCGTCACGGTTACCTTGACCATTCTGCCTGGTTGTAGAAAAGGTAAAAGGTGCTGTGGTTTTGTGATGAAGCTGTGAAAATCTTTTGAGATCGTTTTATATTGCTGTTGAAGCTTGTAGTAGGAAGCAACTTCTGGTTCCCTTGTTATTTTCATTGCCCGATGGGTCTCGTTTAAATTTTGCAATTCTGAAAATGTGGTATAAATATACAACAGCCATTTTTTTTTTTTTGACATGTACACCTAGAATTTAACTGCCCAAATTTATGCAAGGAATTTACTTTCATGAAGTGCAGGAATCGCAGCGTAATTTTGGAACTGGAAAAAAGAACGCTCCATCATGTATTCGGGGTTGATTTCTTCAACACGTAACAGATTCAGAATCATGTTGTAAGTGAGATGAAAAGCGCTGTTGATTGGATCAGCATGGCCCTGTAAATCAGGAGTGTTAGGTCTAGCCACGCGAAATATGTGAACATGGTGTTCCTGGAAAGGTCTAGTCAAATTTCAACCAAAGATGCTATGCACCATGGGTCTGGAAATGCTTTCTTTCCAAGATAAGGTAGTCACATAAATGCATAAGCCTGCGGTCTCATACATCGCTGTAGGTATGCAATGAAAGTGCATTTCCAGACATGTTTACATGGACTTTTTGCTTTGTTGGGATGTGTAGCATCTGTGGTAGATAGTTGACTACACGTTTCAGGAACACTCTGTATAACATGGAACCTATCAAACTTGCATTACCTTGACAAGACTTTTGCCAACCGATGGGCTCATTTTCTCATCCACCATCATGATGACGATTCCTTTGTCGTCCAAACCACGCCGTCCAGCTCGCCCACTCATTTGAATGTATTCTCCAGACGTTACCTATAGAAACAAAATTATGTCAATGAGTAATACACGTTCACAATATTTGTAACATACACTTTAAAAAACAAAACAATATGAGTTTATTTATCTTACCCAACGGAAATCTTTTCCATCAAACTTTCGTACGCTTGTGAAAAGCACCGTCCTTGCTGGCATGTTAAGACCCATCGCAAACGTTTCCGTTGCAAACAGGGCCTGGAAGAAGCAAGTGAACGAATTTTTGTCAAGTTCACGATTGAAGAGAAAACTAAAACCGTACCGTTCATCTGAGACTCACTTTAATCAGGCCTTCACCAAAAAGGATTTCAATCGTCTCTTTTAAAATAGGAAGCAAACCTGAATGATGAATACCGATACCACGCTTGAGGAGTGGCAAAACATGCTCTACCTACAAGTGAGAACGTTAATACAATGTAACTTATTCAAAACTTGAACATGTATCAAAGGGTTGAAAGAAAAAACATTGTTGCATTTTACCTGAGGTAGCTTTTTATCATCATCGGACAACACATCAATGGCATTGGAAAACACTTCATCGACCAGTTTCTTTTCTTGATCTGAAAAGAAAAAAAGGGAAAATAAACTTTTATAAAGATTGTTAATAAATTGTCAGAAAGAGAGACTCCAAAAAACGAAACAGTCAGCCTACTTGTGTTAAAATCGAGCTTGGCCATCTGTAGTGCATATGCTTCGCATTCCTTCTTGCTGAAACTGAAAACGATGACAGGTGCAAAGTTTCTTTCCATGATCATCTTGACAATCTTGTAGCAATTTGATTCTCCACCTGATTTTAATACATGACGTTAATCAAGAATAAGATGCTGGCTGTGCTCAACCCTAGTTGTTTTTTTTTTATACCTCCTTTAACCCCTCCTTTTCTTCCTGGCATGTCTCCTTTCGCGCCATCGCCAGCATTCTGAAGCACTGCCATAGCGGTGTTGAAATTCTCTTCTCGAAAATCGCCCTATACAGAAGCACCCGAGTTATAAAAAGTCATTATTGATGATAACCGACTTGCAAAAATTTGCCCTTACATTATCATCTACAACAAGATGAAGGCCATCACCCCCAGCTGGGAAAATATAATGTTGTAGGGGAACGGGTCTGTAATCTGTGTAGACCACGTGACAAGGCTGAAAGAAAACAAACAACATTAATTTTAGCCTTAATCTAACCCAACCCAATTAATCGCTAACATTCTGCAGTGAAACCTGTTTGTGCAAGTAACAAATCCATTCTGCAAACTGGCGAGCATTTGGTATGGTGGCTGATAAAAATACATAGTGAACTTTATCCGGGAGCAAGATGATGGTTTCTTCCCAAACAACACCACGTTCTACAAATCAAATAATGAAACGTTTTAAAAGTGTCTTAAACATTTTATCAACCATCTCAAACAAGAAATTTTAACTGTAAAAAACCAAACCTTTATCCCTCATATAATGAATCTCGTCAAAAATGACCCAAGCAGCTTCCCTCATAATGTGAGATCCTCGATACAGCATGCTCCGCAGAATCTAAAACAAAACCATCTTTACAAAAAACAAACCAAAAAGTAGAGTTCAGATTTATTATCGAAATATAATGTTTGTAATCACCTCAGTTGTCATGATCAGACAGCTGGCCGTTGGGTTGATCGTAACGTCTCCGGTCATGAGTCCCACGTCCTTGAATTCCTCATAAAATTCCCGATACTTCTGATTGCTCAAAGCCTTGATGGGTGTTGTGTAGATGACCCTCTGCTTGTCCCGTAATGACATCGCTACAGCATACCTGATAAAATATTTTTATTAAATACAATTGAAGTTTATGTTAAACAAATTCACACAAACAATCGCAACATAACGAAACTCACTCGGCAACCACAGTTTTGCCAGCCGACGTGTGAGCGGAAACTAGAACCGACTGATGATTTTCAAGGCAGAGGATGGCTTCTTTTTGGAAAGGGTCGAGAATAAATGGATACTCTCGGACAGGCTTTTCCATAGGAGGCCTCAAGGGGGTGTAATCGTTGTCCGGTGGAATGGCAACCTTAAAACAAAATACCCAGTGAATATGCATAAAAAACTTAAAATGACAAAAGCAAGAGAAAATGCATAACATGAGCTAGACATACTTCATGCGTGCAGGCTTCAACCGTCTCCACCGTGTGAATCTTGATCCTCGGAACATTCTCGTCCAAACTAAAATAAATAACCATCTAGGTATAGGATGTTAACCAAGAGGGTAACGCGAGATGGTAACAAAACAGGTATTACTTGAACTCGTTGAGCAGCTGTTTTAATTTCTTCTCGGGCACTTCCGACCCTTCGTTTTCGTCGTCGTCATTTTGATTTCTCGCTTCTTCTATCACTGCTCGAAGAAGGCTTTCCGCTCTGCAAACAAAAATTTAACAAACATTACTTTTAATTCAAAAAATAAAATAATTTTGGTACTTTTTCGATTAGACGCCCGACCGTTATTTTGCTTCTGTTTTGCGGGGGTCGGGTTAGAGAGATGAAAACATATCATACATTTAATGTTTTTGTTTTTCCCTTAGCTTTAAATAATCTTTATCTCAATAACCTTTGACATACTACGTTGTCGGAATTTAAATTTTAATCTGTGTCAAGCATGCGTTCAAACAATGTTATGAAAAGAGGTATCGGAATGGCCTTTGCTGACGACAATTAGAAAACTAAATGTATTTACCTCTCTTTATTATTATCTTTCACTTCAGTAACATTGTCGTGGTGACGTTTTCTGTTTTTTACTTTGGCCTGAGAATGGCTAGAAGTATCTTGAAAAACGCTAAACAAATCTTCTTCAAAAGCGTCGGCCATGATTATGATGTGTGGTAACGTGAAAAGGTGAATGCTTAGTCCGCGTTCACTTTGAACGCTTGTAGCGCGAAAATCGTTTAAGCACAGTCGATAACTCTTTTAACTTTCATAGACCATGACCGACAACTATACAAATTTGTATAGTTGTCGGCCATGCATAGACACTCTACTCGTTATCGACTGTCTTTGGACGGTTTTTGTGCTAAAAGCGTTCAAAGTGAACGCGACTCTAAAAATTTGATTTTCGTTAGTTAAAGGGTTAAACTAAAGCTATCTGTTGAGTAGAAAATTAATTAATTAATTAAAATACATTTTAATTTGATATTATTAAGTAAACTTTGAGATATACAGGTTCAAAAAAAAATTAAATGTCACTTTTTCAATCGGTAACCAAAACAGAAAACATAATGGCGGCTGGTTTGAACACAAGTGGTTGGCGGGTTTTTGATGTAGTTTGTTGTTGATGCACACCTTTAATCATCAGTTGTATTATATGAGTTGACATAACTCTGCTGTGGAAAAATGCACAGTTCGAAGATTGTTGAGTGTATTTATTCGAAGTATTTGAAGGTGACATTGAAGCATGAACAGAGTTTACAGACTATAGAAAGGTAACAATCGATCATCACAAACTACATACAATTGCAATACCTCTACTTTTATTAGTACAACTTCCAATAAAGTATTGTACTACACGGAATACTGTTCGTGTTGTCTTGAAAATTGTAAGACTTTTGTTATGATCTTGTTTTGTTTTATTTGTATGGCAATAATAAATTGTTTGTGTTTTAAGGCGACTTCGTGTTTTGGTTAAAATCGAATGGCACACCTATCAATCTCCAATTGCCAGAAAGGTAATTTTATTTTATCCGAATTCAGTTTATAATGCTTTGGTATTTCTCTTCTGCTTGATCTTCCCAAGCGAGCGAGGTTATTTTATAGTGAAGCACTGGCATTTCTAACGGTTTTCTAAAAACATCTTTTCAGGAGCTGTTTGTGAGACTAGTGGATGAAAATGATTTCTTATTACTCTATAACGTAGCCTTAACGGAAGATGATTTTGCAAGGTAAGCAAGCTGTCGAGTGCATAAACTGATACGAGTCCGATCATCGAGTCAAATTCTTGATGTTGGTATTTTTATAGATTGAAGCAACAGCAGAATATACTCGTTAATTTTGGTACTTTACCATTGAAGTTAATCCACTTCTTTGACCAGTCATTGCAGGAGGAATGCTGTGAAAATCCTAAGTAGGTTATAGTGTAGAAATTAATTTATTGCTTTGACAATTGACAAAGGTATTTGTGTATTAAACAAAAGCCACTGGTATGAGAGTATAGATACTAGTTTAGGTTACTTAAAACAAAATTATAATTATTAATTGTATGATTAATGATAAACATGGTTGTTTTTTAATAACTAACCTCAACTGATGTCTATACCTATAGACACCAGTTTAGCTTTGTTAAATACCAACAACAACTCCATAATACTCCCCCATGACTGTTGTTTAATATACAAGTACAATAATTAAGCGATCTTTTTTTGCTGATATATTAGTCTGCTAATAAAATCCACTTTTTTTATAACAGAATTTTTCTTCAGCTAACTCAGTTGGGATATGAAGCAGGTAACCGTCAAGGTAGATTGGATGTCATCGCCCTTAGCAATGGCTTCAATAGGCTGGTGCAGTTTTCACTAATATTTATAGAAGGGTCTGCTGAAGAAATCAAACAGTATCTGATAACGTGTTTGAAATCTTCCCAGGTTGTTTAAATGATTTGAATAATTTGTTAGGAATGAAATGTTTCGTATATTTCTACTGAAATATAAAATGTTTCTTTTTTTTATGTAATTTGCATAATAATAGGAAGGTCAATCTAGGGTGGAAGCAACTTTGAAAACAGTTCAAGATGATTTGCTTGGTCGTTTGGCTCGAAATGACGACGTCTTGACATCCCAAGCTGCCGAACTGGAACGCTTACGACTGGACATGAGCAACCAAATTTCTGCACTCAAAGAGCAGCATGTTCAAGAAATGGAAGCTGTGCGGCAAACTGCGTTGAAGGTAAGCATCTTGTAATATTTTTTTTCATTTTATTTTTCTTTGATTAATTGGTCAAAATCAATATTGGGAACTCCTTTGCTTTCAGGAACAATGTGAACTCAGACTTGAACTTGAGAAAAACATACGAGAAATAAAGTCTGCAAAAGAGCAGAATGCACATCAGTATCAGATTGAAATGAAGTTTTTGAATGAAAAAAATAAGGTTTAGCGGATTTTCAGAATTCATGTCAACTTGATTAGTTTCTGTGAAAGAGTGTAATTTTTGTTTTATTTGTTTGTTTGTAGGAATTGAAGGAAAAACTGTTCTCTGTGGAAACGCACAATGAGGAATTGCAGAGGCAATTGGAGTCGTTGAATAGTAAAGCCATCGCGTTGCAATCGGACATAAGATCTGTGCAGCAGAAAAATATGGGATTAGAAGCCACGGCACAGCAAACGAAAGAACGCTGCAACGTTTTAGAGAAGCAAGTGAACGAACAAGGACTGGAGTTGAATGTCAAGTCAGAACTGTTGACACAGCAGAAAGTGGAATCGTCAAGAATGCTAGACGAGAAAGTAAATTGTGACACTTTTACTACGGTAGGGGGAATTTGGTTATTATGATCACTTTAGAACAAGTGTTGTTTGATAACACTCAACTGGCTGATAACATTAAACAGTGGATAAAAATACATTAAACTGTGTTTTGGTTATGATACACATTACCCGTGATTATAATGACCAAATTCAATCACTGTATCCAGAAATAATCGTTCACTTCGTCTTTCATTGATGTTATTATACTGCTTGTTTACTTAGCAAAAAATGTCCGAAGAGATTGAAGACAGACGAAGAAGTTTGTTAAAGAAGGAATCCATGCTGAAACATGTGAAGAGCGACCTCAACAAAGCCAATGAAATTATTCAAGGACTTCGAACGAACTTGAAAGAAGCCTTGTTCAAAGTATGTTTTCATTATGAAAGACTGTGTTTTGTGCATTAATGTTGATAATTTCATTGTCAACTCATATCTATTGGCAGACTCAGATAGAAGCCGAGTCGGTGAAGAAACTCGACGCAACTATCAATGAAAAGGAACTTCGAATACAAAACATGCAAAAAGATGAAGTTTCGTTGCAGCAGAGATTGATACAAATGAATAACGAGGTGTGTGGCTTTCTTATAGAATTTTTCACTTGATTTTTGCAATTGGAATCTATATACTAAATACTAAAACAGGGTGTTCCTGAAAGGTCCGAGTCAAATCACAGATGCTATGCATCAAAACAAAGCAAAAAGAGTTCATACAGACATGGGTCTGGGAACGCATATGATAATACCTACAGCGATTATGAGACACTTTGTCTATGCATTTATGTGAATTCTCTCTGTTATCTCGGAAAGGAAGCATTTCCAGACCCATGTTTATATGGGTGGTTTGCTTTGTTTTGATGCAGAGCATCTGTAGTGGAAATATGACAAGACTGTTCAGGAACACCCTGTATAATAGGTAGTGACTAAAATTTTCAGATGGCGAAGTTGAAAGCCGATCTACAAATCGCTTCTTTGAAACAATCTGAACAAGAAAACGAGTTGAAGAAAAACAATGACAGTGAGTTTTTTGTTTGAAACTTTGGTTAGTTACATGACTAGTTAAATATATAATAGATAGGATTTTTGTTTTATTTTATGTATTTAATTTTTGATAGCAATGAAATGGTTAAACCAAAGGCTTACTGAAAAACAAAGACTGGAGACTCAAAATCAAGGCATTGAAAAGTTGGGCTATTCTGCGTTACACCAGTTGAGAATGGTAATTTTTTGGTTTTTCGGTTGACCAGAACTGTTATTCATTATGGTTTTGAACGTTCAATAGAAATTTTTTAATGTACTAAGTTGGTATACGTTTCAATAATTTCACTTGAAAAATGAACTGTGTTTGAATTTTTAGACCGGTCTGCCGAGTGGTGCTGCGTCTTATGGCCAGCGAATGGTTGGCAGTCCATTAGCGGCTTCCACGCCTCAAGCTTATGACTACCCCTTGGTAAACATAACCACCGCTGATTTGTATATATTCACACCATATAAAACAAAAATCGTTTCCAATCCTTTATATATATCTACTTAAGATCTCCATTCCTGGAAAACCAATGCAACGGAATAGTACGATTCGCCCTACTTTGGAAATGCTTCATTCGAGCAAGGACAAGGAAAAGTGAGTACCAAATATTAAACAAATTGAAATTTTTGTTTTACGGACTCTTGGAATGTACGTTTTTTTTATCTTGCAGCGATGCTCCTTTGGATCCGAAGTATCTTGTGCCCACTAAAGAAGCAATTGGTGACGATATGTTGTCTTCAAAGGCCAAACCACCAAAGTGTGCTGCATCGTCAACAAGAATCTCACCAAGCACAACTGGAAGAAACGTACCGACGGTTGAGAATCGTCATGTTCCCAAGACGACGGCTTCTCTGCCGAGAAAAAAGTTATCGCCCGCTTGCCCTAGCGCAGGTGTTAAAGCTAAAGACACTCGACCTGTTGAACAAGTTGCTCGGTCATCCTATTTTCCAGGTAACGGGTGAACAGTTGTAAAAGCGAAAACTTATCAATTTTGTATATTAATGAGTTGATTTTGTAATTTTAAAATAGTTGTTGACAAATTGAACATACTTTTAAGAAATATACTTGAAGAGAATGATAGTAAACATGTTAACGTAAAACATTAAAAAAAAAAGAAGCTTATTTGTAAGTTTGGGTAATTTGTTTTTTTCAATGTTATTTTTTTGTGGATTTGATTTTGGTTTCACAGCGACTCGATTACATCATTAGAAATTTGTCCGCTCTTTAGCAGTTCACTTTGACCACCACACTTGATCCAGCCTACTTTGGACTCTCCAATAAGAATCTTCATAGTTGCAGTATGCGATACAACTGAAAACTGGAACAAGCTGAAGAGCCAAACGCTAAATGGTTGGTTTTGGTTTTTAATTGTTGTCTTTATTGGTTTTATTAATGTATAAGGTGTCTGTCTGGATGTAGCTAGATTAATGTGATATCCGATTCATGCCAGTTTTGGAGTAGTTTCATTTTCAATGTCTGCAATTTTTGATTCGATTTATGTGATTTTTGTTACGTTGGACTTTGTAGTTTATGATATATGCAGTTCTCACTTTATGCAATTTTTGGTCCATTGGACAATAGAGTATATTATCAGAAGTATATTAAGATGCTAGTATACGTTCAATTCAATTCTCAGCTCGATCACTCAAATTCAGTCAAGTGAAGCTAGTATAAAGGGAAGAGAAGCAATGCTCTCCCCCCCTCTAAACAATGTCTTCATCTTCTTCTGAAAATATTGGCCCCAAAATTCATCTTTTTCTTCAAAGATGGTCAAGCCACTGACTGAAGTGACTCTTTATTAAGAAACGTTGAATTTAAGGAACTTCAGGCAGAATTTTCCGAATATTGCAAAGCAACATGAGTTTAACAATAACTAACGAATGAAGCAAAGCAACATGACTACATGAGTTAAAACAATAAGTAACAAATGTTGCGAAGCAACATGAGTTAACTTTCTGTCATTTTGACGTATTTTCACTAGTTGCATTGCAGTAAAGTCACTAGTTCATGGGGAAAGGTCATAGCAACAAACAATCTTAACAAAATTTGGTTTCTCTTGGTTTTTTGATGGTTTCACTATTATCAACTTGATAACATCACCTCGAACTCCATAACAGAGAGAATTCCGTGTTGTACGACTCACCCTTTTTTTTTCAAATTGTTGAATCTTTTAATTATGATCTTAAAAAAAATTAAAAACAACGTTTAAAATGTATTTCTGCACTGCACTGGTCCACGTGCTACCTTGCTAAGGTGTCCTGTTTTACAAGATTGTCCCAGTGTTGACACACAAGTAGTTTTAATTATGTTTTTTTGGAAATACTCGAAAGACTAGAGCTTTTTTCAGTGCTGGTGTTTTAATTGACCCTGAAATAGAATGGTCCATTTAGTCAGAACCCACTGTCATTTCATTTATTTTCAACAACCTAGCTGAAATAAAAATTGATTAAACAATTGCCAATAAAATGCAGTATGCTATTACAAACAGCTCCCCTGCAACTCACTGACAACTATGCAGTGAAGTTATTGTAGCTTTTAGTTTGTAGGTACGAATTTAAAGATGCATAACAACTAAAATAACTTCACTGCATGGTATCGTTGAGTTGCAGTGAAGCTGTTGTAGTAGATCATGCCTGACTTCTGAGAAACGTCTGACGTCACGAAAGTTAAAATAAGTTTGACGGTGGACAGAAGTTTCACGTGTAAAAAACCCACAAAGAAGCGTCCACCTTTTCATTGAATCTCCCATGAATTGCATAGTGTACAAAGTTACTGGTATACTACAACGCGATATGATGTTGGGTAGCAGATAAACAAAGATTGTTTACGTATTGTTCAATTTAAATAGTACAATCAGTGAAAGTTGTTCGATGGTAAAGGGTCCATAGGTATGTCAATAAACGCCAAGTGAAAAAATTAAAATATTTATTAAATATATTGCTTACAAAAAGTAGTGAAGTTTATTTTAAAATGTCTTCCACACAGTGGAAATAATTTTTGCTTTTCTTGCTTTATCTTGGCAAGACTAGAGTGTTCTCTCGTTGTGGTTTTATAAACAAGTTGTTGCTATTCTGGTTTGGAGCATCAGGATGACTGAGAAGATGAGCCAACACAGCAGCGTATTCCCATTGGTCAATGAGGTGGCACTGGAATGTTCCGGATGTGTCGTTTCAGTTTCTAAAACAAAAGAAAATTGTACGTGAACGATATGATTGGCAGTACAACCAGAAAGTGGTGAGTTTTCCATTAATAATAAGAATGTCCCAGATCTGTGAATATTATAAACGCTTTGTGTTGTTGCATTCTGTCACTAGATGGAGTTGGTTGATTGCAGATTATTTGATGTCTACTTTCCATAAGTGAATAGTTTGTTATAACACTAATATAACACTAGATTGTTATATTCACCTTGAATGACAATCCAAGATGGAGTAGTAAGGTCATGCTTGGGTCGAAATGAGGGTTCAGTTTGTGGCCAACGATTCTTAGATCCTGGAGTCGAAGCTGTTGTTTGTGGCGGTGTTTTAGGAGGCATAGTGACAAGAAGTGGAGGTGAAGTGGTTTGAATAGCTGGACGCAGACTTGTATCACAGTCTCCTAAAATACATTTACAAAATGCATATGTAGTGTATAACTGTTGTAATAAGAACAAAAAGTTCAAGTTTCATGTTACATACCTTTCTTGATCATCCGCATTCCAAACTTCTGTAGATCAATTCCTCTCATGCAATTCACTTCCGCTTCCACTATGCTTACTTCAAACTGGCCTAAGATGGTTCCAACCTGTTTGTGGAAATATCGTTAACTTATTAATTTTTCTGATTAAATCTTGCGGAAAAAGAAAAGTCGCAGTTTGGGGTTCAAATACTAACAAAGCATTGATATCCAGCAACATCTCGTCTCTCCGTGTAGGTGTAAGTGAGGCCATCTTCTTGCCACTGACCTAGACATCTGTATTCCCGCTCTGCAATTGGACACAAAGGTAAGTAATGTTGACATTTTTCAAGTTTTGATTAAACATTTTCGAGCAAATGGTTTTTTTCATCCCAGTTCTTACCATCATAAACTTCGGTTCTATTTTGACAGTTAGATGCTGTGTAGAACATGATGTCGGGGTTGTTGCAGTCAGAGGCTAACTTGGCACACACTCCATGAGTGTCTGGTATCACACCTGTATATTCACCCGCAATTGGACAAGGAGTATCTGGCAGATGTCCTCGTTCTGGAAAAGAAGACGGAATATTTGAATAATGAAAGGTAAGAAACATATCTTGTTTGTTTATCAGAAGATACAACATGTTAAAAAGTTGTTAGGTTATATTGGATACCGGTAGATGAATTTTTTTCGCATTGTCAGGTTTGTTTTGACTTTATAAACACGGTAACACGCCAACAGCAGTATTGCTCATTACTCTGGGTGGATAAGATTGAATTGCAATATCCATTGAAATTGAGGCAGTGAACAGATTGATGTTCTACCAATACTTAAACTTTGATGGTGCAGGAGGTTATTTCTTTTGTTATAAATGTTAACTCCACATTCACTACACTTGTGACCTAAGATCTGTTTTATTTTTTATTTATTTATTTATTTTACAACGACACAAGAGTCAATATTTACAATAGTAGACAATGACACTGACAATTTATGACAATTTATATTGAAACTATGTGAATATTCTGGAACAGTGTGACTTAATTTAAATATTGATTAGTGATGCCATCTCAATTTCAATTTTGCGTTAGTGTTCCATTCACTTTAGAATATACTTTTTATACGCTTTATATTAGCTTCACTTGTGAGTGATTTTGTGAGTGAGCTGGGAATTAAACATATACTGGCATTTACAGACGTTTGTGATACACTGTATAATCCAATGAACCAAAAAAATCGTCATAAAGTGAAAACCACATAAATCGAAAACTGTATTAAGTCCAATGTAACAAAATTCACATAAATGAATCGAAAATTGCAAAATTTGAAAACGGAATTTCTCAAAACTCGCATCAATCGAATGTCACGTTACTCATGTTAATCTAAATTCACATAAAACTAAATTCGCATAAAGCGAAACTATGTGTAATAAAGCGTATTCTTAAGATGCATTTTTTAAGTTTTTGTTTAATTTTGAACTAATACATAAATAATGTAATTGTTTTGTATCACTGGCGTTACATCGCATAAGAAAGTTCCAATACGTCACTGCTCGAGTCACGCCGTCTTCTAACTGAAGGCATTGGTGCAAAATGGGTCTCTGTTAAGTTTGATTTGCATTTGGACAATTCCGAAGAAAACTCGTTCTTTACTTGCCTTGCTATGTATGTGTCACTTTAACACTTTTTGCACTAATATTTTTGCATACATTATTGTTTTGCACAAACTTTTGTGTCAGAAAAATGGTAGAACTGCACCTATTTACATTCGAAATTAACTGTATGTCAGTTAGACGAAAATATTAATTAACACCCTTTGACACCATTGCCTTCAATTCATTATTCATATACTAAGAGTGAAGAAGTTTCTTACTTCCTATGGTGATCCAAGCCTTGTCGTTGAACGGGTTCCTACTACAAATACTCGAATTGTATTTGACTTCTGGGTGTTGTCCTGTCAAGAAATTTGCGACAATTAGTTATCAATACAACTTTCAAAGAAAAATTCATGAAATGCATCGCATTCGATTGAAAATAGTGTAATCAACCAAAAATCGGAACTGGAGTAAACCCTCGGTACCCGCGAGGGCTTGGTTTCAAAAACTCTCGCGGATACCAAACTCCGCGGATGGTCAAGTCTCTCATACAAATGACGTAATAGTCATATAAACTACACACATCGTCCTATACATAATTAAAATAATCTTTTCAACGTAAATTTTATGTAAATAATTAAACACGAAATTTGTTTGTAATTCAGTACAAATTTGTACATCAGTACAAAAAACAGTAGGCCTACGATCGTCAACTAATGGTAAGAGGTTACAGCAGGATACGTCTACGTATCACTTCATTCACGTAGATTTAGCATGGTGATCCACGCGGGTCAAATTCAAATTTTGGTTTATGAAACTTTTTGAAATATCGACCCCCCCCCCCAGATATATTGATTAATTTCGATCCGCAGTTAAATCCGCGGATGCAAACCCCGCGGATAAGGAGGTCCTACAAGATCATTGTTTGTTTTCGTTTGTTGGTTGTTGTTGTTGTTTTCTTATTTGTTCCTTTTTTTATTGCATATTATGAGTTTGTATGAAAGAAAGGGTTGACAGGTCTTAGTAAGTTGCAGTTTCATTGCAGCCAACCTGGCAGACTAATTTTCACGGGTACTTAGCAATTACAATGAATGGTACAATGTTCATCTTAAGCATCAGTTCACTTTTCAATTTTACATATAAAAAAAAAGTGAGCAGAAAGCATCAAAAGAAATTAATTGCTTATCATTTCCGCTACTCGATTAGGTTGAATTTTTTAATATACAAAGTTGAAGCTGTGAAAGGGTAAGCGAAATCACAACTGACTTAATGAGGTATCAGGGAAGGAAAAAGTGAGATTGAAAAAAATTAAGGTGATGTGGTTGGGTGAGTAAAAATTCAGGTTCAGTTTAGGTTACGTTTGATGGGAGAGAGAGTCATTGCATAGAGGCTAGCGATAGCTCACTTATTAATTTATTTTTTTTCCCCATTCGTCCACACACACTCACCTAATTGGAATTCCAGAATGTGGTTGCTACGCTTAACGAGAGTCAGACATGTATACAGCTCGTCTCCACTGATTAATGACAAAGAAAATAAAAACACAAATCAGTTTTTGTTTTTGTTCTCTATAATCTTCCTCGTCTCTCTTGTTTGATGACTTACCATTGGGATCGCGCATAAACACGAAATCTCTCGTGCTGGGAGTCATTCTCTTTGCCGATGCATTTCACAGTTTGTGTCTTGAAGTTCCTTTGGTCTTTGAAGGTGATGACAGCCCCATCTACGGCGAAATTGGCCCACTGACCCTGAGCCCATGCGGGAAAACGACATTCTTGTTCGATAGCTGCTACTGGCCATTGCGGTGGCAATGCTATAAAGGACAATGGATTATATACAAGGGACCTTGGTATAACGACTTTCTCATGGAACTCAATATCAGCGTTTTTTTTGTTTTGTATCTGTTGTTGTAGTACTCACTCGGAACTAGCGAAAAGGTCTCGAATCCATGAGTGGAATTGGGCAGGTGTTTCGGCGAACATGTCGAATCCGTAGATAACGATAAACTGATACGGCCTGTCGATTTGTCTTCGTGGTACATCTGGTTAATGGAAATTTGTCGGTTTTTTTATATTTTTTCTTATGTTTTTTTTCGTGTGAAAAAAAAAAGACTCACCGTATATACTCGTGTAGAGGTCGACTTTTTTTTTTAGACCATTTTTTTTAGGTATAATTTATGGGATCGACTATTAGATGGATATTACTTTTGAGGGACTGAAATCCATGCTTTGATTTTAGTCCAAAAAAGTTAATCAGAAGCTCAATTGAAGAGCTCGAGGAAGTAACCGATCAGCTCCACTTTTTAAAATTTTACAGTATCGACATAATCGAAGTATCGAATGAAAAGAATTAAGGAAAGAATTTTAAAAAGTTAAAAGTATCGACAAAAAACTGTTTTGAACAGTGAAATATGCAAAATGTTTCAAATAAATCATTCAGATATGAACAGAACAGATATGAACTGTTAATACATTTTGACCAAAAATACCTTACTGGTCAATATATTTATTTTCACAGTAAGTAAAGAAAAATGTAAAACGGAGAGGTCTGTTGTTTGTTCTAAAATCAGTACACAACAAATAATAAAGAGCTTCCAGGCAACTGTGAAGCTAACTTGGCTTATGCACCCAATAGTGACCGTCAATGCCATCTATGATAATATCTCGGTATCTGAGCATCAGATTGGCCTGTTTCTTGCTTCAAACGACGCAAAATTTTGAAGCAATTACTGTATATCCATTGAAGCAAATGATTTTCGACAAAAAATGGAACTGACTAGTTACTGCCCCGAACCTTTCGATTGAAGTATACACCAATAAAGATGTATAAACAAAAAAAAATCATGAACCGAACTGTCGTTTACACAAGATATTGGAAAAGTTCTAAACCTCATCTGTATAACTGTACTTGTGCGATATTACATTACTATCTACATGGTAATGTAATTGCAGTGGCAAATACAAGACCGTACTCTAAGGTTACAAGAAAGTATAGGTCGACTTTTACATACGATGTACGAAGATATACTATTTTTTTGGGTACAAAAAATCGACTACATGATATTACATGAGTATATACGACATTTTTGTTGTACTTACCGCACATCTGTATTTGGGAGGCGAAGTGGTCGACACAGGAGCATTGGGTTGACCTTCTAGTAAAGCTAAATAACGCTCTTGATTGGGTCCTTCCCAGTCTCCGAGACACTGGTAGTGAAGTTCTGTTGAACAAAGCAGAGGTGATCTTTGTAAATGTCGCCAGAAGAAGTTGATTGGACAAAATAAAATGTCGATTTTGTTTTTGTTTTTTTTTTCAAAAATACCTTCGTCGGGAAAGGTGCAGTGTCGGAACTTGGCCGTGAGGGAAAATCCATAGGGACAATTGCTGAACTCTGAGGCGGGAATTCGACACTCTCGACCCTTACCAGCGTGGGTGTAAGTGAATTTGAAACGGCCGTTGATGGGACAGTAGAAGTGAAGCGACACAATCTCCGGATTGGGCTTCTCTGCAAGTACACGTTAAGTTTTTTGAGAGTGAGAAAGATAAGACGCGTAGGGACGAAATTAGCTCGAAGGTGATTATGATTAAAAGGAAAAAGTGAGTGGCCTTCCCTTTTTTTTTCTTTTTAAAGACATACATCATTAAGAGAAACCGTTGTGGTTGTCATTAGTACGATTAGAATAGACTGGATGTCTAATTGCGAAGAAAAAGTTTCCTCTTTGACTAATATATGCTAAATCGTTTTCGTGGACGCATTTTGGCGTCGCGTGAACTTAAAATGAAAACCATTCCCCCCAAAAAAAATAAAAAACAACTTACTATATAACATGATTTCTTTGGCTTGATTATTGAGAATTGAAGCTTCGGTGGGACAGGTGGCCCTTGCAGATTCTTCGTCTCGAAAACATTTTTCCAGTCCTTGATTTTTATATAAAAAATAAACGAGACACAAAAATGAGACCGGTGACATAACTCGTAAGCGCTACTTGTTTCATCACTTGATACGTACTATAGTCAAGACATGGTGTATACAAGTTCATGACTTTTCAAAACTTTATTTCGCAATACTGTAGTTGTTTAAATAAATTATGATACATACTGTACATATAACAATGAAGAGATTAATTTGTAGGGTTTCAAATTGCGGTTGTGAGAATTACAGTGGGCAATTTTTTTTTGGAATTTGTGGTTTTTTTTCCGGTTTCATGAATAAATTATAAATGTTACCGCGGCGATGTATAGAATCCAAGCATTCTATAGAATGCCAAACCAGTTTTACGCATTGTATGAAATTAGCATTGGAATGATTGCTAAATATGTTTAGCAAAACTTTAGGGTTAAGTTTTTTTAAATATATTTTTCAGTCCAGATGAGGAGTAAACAAGTAATAAGAAACCAATTACAAGCCAGAAGAACAACATTTGATGTACAATATTTGGATAAAATTATTGAGTTTGCGTAATTTGCTTTTGAGTTTAAATTTAGGATTACTTTTTTTTTTGAGAAAATGCTGTTAACTGACGTAAACTAACCTAAATAGTTATATAAAAGATGTTATTCCATACTTTGACAAAATATACTAAACATTCTATGAAACACCTGAATTCTATACATTGTCGGTAACATAAAAAAACAACCACTACAGTACTACGTTTTTTTTTCTCCGATCTAAAAACTTTACAAGTTTATTTCAATCGCGACGTTTAGTAATTTGAGCGTTGAAAAGTGTTGTCAAATTATTTTTTCCAATCTGGTTTTGAACTTATTCCAACAACCGTGGTGTTGTTGTTGTATGACAATTGAAACAAAAGTATAATCAAGGTTTGAAATCGTCAAGAACTTGGTGTAACACCATTGCAGTTTAAGACGTTGAAAGTTATCTCACCTTCAGTGTACACCTGTAGGACATTGCTCGATCTCACGAGCAGGACTAAGCACCGAAAACAACGCGATCTGCGAACAAACAAAAAAGGATTTCAATTAGCATTTCTATAAGACTGCTGTTTCTCATTTTACAATAAGGGGGTTTTATGATTGTGTTTAGCAATTCCATCATCTAGTTTTTGCAACTTGAGAGTCCAGTCGAACCCAAAACTTCAACTTGTCGGACGAGTGAGTAGACCATTGAGGAATGTGGCGCACAATCCTTTGCTCCCGGATCCGGCTCTTGATCATTCCTCGACGCCCCACCCCCCCTTCTTCACTGATCGTTGTCATCGTCGTCATCTTGGGCGACTTTCTTGTTGTTGTTGCTGTTTTTCATTCCCTGTTGTTTTCTTTCCATTCTCCTTGTTTTTTTTTTGCTTCATGAACTTCTCAGCGGGAACAAGGTCGGCAATGAAGAAAGGATAGCCGATGCGACGCCCTGATAAACCAATTCGACCCGAAAGACCTTCCATCGACCCTTTGGTCGGTGTAGAATAGTAGGCGATTATGATCGCCGCGTGACATTAATGGGACGACCCATTCTTTCCTCATTAGTGCGATTGTTGCCGTTCGCAATGGATTGGCTTTCAAACGTATCCGGGGCTCGACGAAATTGGCAATGTTCCGCTTTTCCCAACAAAACTACCGAAATGACCCAAGTCAATTAAGGATCACTTGATTCACTTGGCGGATGGTTTTCGATTAACTGTCACTTAATTATTGGTGTGGCAAGTTGAACAATTTGTGAACCACTGTGACGTCAACTTCTTGCCCAACCAATGAAAATCGCTTGGGCAAAAAGCTGACGTTATACTAAAAATTGTGTATGATAGGGACCTTAAGATCTACCGTATCATATTGATATTCTATAACCGATGGTGGAAAGAGATCATAGAACTGGTCATTTGTCATGCATGTTATTTTTTTAAGGGTTTCATTGAAAAAGGAATCACTTTGTCGTCTTCTGGCCAGGTGATAGTGATATTGTGATCAATCAGGTTAACAACATGAAGGTAGACATTGTGTTCTTAGTTAACTTGAAAGAATAGGTGAGTTAAGTTTGAGTATAACTTCAACTCTTTCAGTTGGTATCTGTGCAATAGTGCGTGTCGTTGACACATCCTCCATCAACGCTAAATGTCAAAATGGATCGTGGTAAACCATAGTGAACTGACTCACTTTTTACAGTTTTTTTTTAGGGTTAATGCATGAAATGAGGCCATAGGTCATGAACCAGACATAAACTAAGAATTATATTGGTTGCAATTAGAGAGAGTTAACGGTACTATGAACCAATCGGAATACCATGCAACTCTGTGGACAAACCATACGTCAGATCATCGTTCTTCTCAAATTGAAGGTTTTGACCAAGATGGTTTAAGACGATCCCAATCAAGAACACATATTCATTTTATCGGCATAAAGTTATTCACTGTATAAAATAAACCACATATGGCACGATCCATTTGCCACGGTCAATGTTATTATAGTGGTACGATACTGAAATGTAATGAAAGGGACGTTTTTCTTTACTATTTCTTCGTATGAGTAGTGTTTATATAAATTTTTCAGCAATATCGTCCATCGCCAAGGCATGGCGATTCTCCATAGAGATAGCAATCGATGCAATAAGACGTAATAACCAAGTTCATATTTTTAAGGGTCGGTGTCAGAAACGAAATGGCTAGCGGAAATGATTTGCCTTTTTATTTCATTTTTTGCTTTTTTTGTGGATTATTTTCTTCGAAGGGCGAGTGCGTGGGAGTGTAGCCTTTTTTTGATGGTTCGTTTGAAGCGAAAAACAAACTCGAAGGGAACCAACAACCAACCAACGGTTGACTGCGTCGAATCGCCATCCAACCGTTTCATTCGAAGGCAGTGACATTTCGCTGATCTTGCTACTTCTTCACAGTGTGTGTTATGTATGTAGTAGAGGATGTTGCTACAATATGTATGTATATACCGAGCTGGCAAGTGGTTCTGCCTCACTACGGGCCCTAATTGCGGTCGAAATTGCTCGACGATTAGCATTCCTTACCGCTGCGGCCTCACACAAGATGAAGAAACTATAGGGTGAGTAGCCGACCAATGGTGGTGACACGTGGATTTGGCCCCACTACTATTTCGATCATAATAACTACATTACGGTGCGAGGGAGTATTATCTTCGTTCGCTATTAGAATGTTGCCAATGCTTCATTCAAGATTCTATTTTATTTTTTTTCTAAATTCTCCTCTTCCCCCCCCCCTCAAAAAAAATTGTCTAGAAAAGTATGTGTCATCTTGCTAGGCAACTGCAAGTATTGGCAAAAAAGTATCATTTTTTAATGGCTTTTGATTGTGATGCCGCTCGAATGAAGAAAAAAATTAAAATTGGGAAAATGGTTCCACGGAAGGAGAGAGAGAGAGAGAGGAGGTAGACTTAATTGTCTGCGAAAATGATCTTCGGTTGTATAGGGGGAAAAAGTTTAAATCCAATGTTTGCTTAAAAAGTGACCTTGATTCGCAAAAAATTCGCTGCTGTGTTTCTTTTTTAAAGTCCTTTGCACTGTCATTTTCTTCTGTTTTTTTCAATGATGTTCATTGAATCGTGCTACCGTGAAAAATCAGTCTCGTATTGACGATCTTGCTCGCACACACAAATCAGGTTATCAAGACGAAAACACGTCTCTAATATGTCTATACAAGTTTCTAAGCCATGAAGACAAAAACGACAGCTTGACACCGAGAGAAAACGACGAAAGGCGATTCGCTCCGAGTTATAAATGATCTTTAATGTTCAGTGAATAATTCGATGAAATGACGTGGTTACACTTGCGTTGCGTGATCAGTTACTTATTACGAACCATCTGTTCTCAATGTCGTTTATAACGAGTGTTATCGTCGCGTTAATTCGTCGTTAACGACGAGGCTGTTGAAACGACTTGTTTTTTTTTATCAGAAAGTCCGGAATATGTGGACCTTCAGTCGAGTGGTTTTTAAATGGAAAAGTCCAAAATGGACATTTGAAGACAAACGAGTCCTCGAATTAGTCAGTGGTAACTATAATAGGAAAAAGTATGTTTCCGTCGTCCGCAAATTGGCTCACGCGTGTTGACTCTTAGCGGGACCTTGTTTGTGGTTTATTACGTTAACTACATGTTGATTCGTGATGACCGACTGAGAGTTAGTTCTCATCGAGTAGAAATTAGCTCGTTATCTTGGAAGAGATCGAGTGTGCGAGAAAAACAGCAAGGTTGTCCCTTCTCTTCTAAATCGTTCGAAATCAACACCACGCGTAATCACTTTCTTGCTGCCATTACGGAACAAAGAACAGGCGGCAGGCAGGCAGGCTGGCTTGCTTGCTTAAAAAAAACAACTGTTTATCTGATTAAGATAGATATCAGATAAAGTGTCAGCATTTCCTGCGCGAAATTAGATTATGCTCCTTTAAAGGCTCGCAGTATTGATGGTGTGTGTGGAATCAGAGTAGAAAACGAGTGATCGTAGGAATTTTGCGCGTTTTTTAAAAATAAAAGAAGTATAGTAAGACTTACTTTTCTCTTTCACGAAGAATGATGCTGTTACCCATTTTTCGGTAACATTCTCCCCAAAGTGGGACTCCATCGGCCACCACCATGACTTCGGCCAACATCGAAGGACTGGTTGGCGTGGGTGGGAGCTTGCCCAGGAACACGCCCTGATACTCGTCGGCCAGGTAGCATATACTCCACACTGAAAAAAAAACAATAGAAATAGTACACATTAGAAAGGCTTGTCATCGTAACGATTCAACAGTTGCTGATCAATTAGAAACATGATGATATCTGTTAAGAATATCAGTGAAAATACATGATATAAACTAGCTGTTGACCTAAAACCATTGCTGTTACGACGGAGTTTAATTAACCTTCTTCATATATACTTTTCTTTCTTTTATATCCATTCATCTATATACATAAAGTAATTTTAATGTTTCTGTGTGTGTCCGTCATCTCTGTACATTGCTAAACAGAACGTGCTCTAGCGATACGAAATTCCTACGCAAGGTTTCGCTGTGAATTTGTAGGCCTACGCAACTATTTTTAACTGTCAACGTTGTATCAATTCCGAAATATCGACATTTGAAATCCAATACTTTGTCATTGAGTGGTTATGTCGATCATCATAAAATATCATAGTACCCACTTAGTAAGGAACATTGCGCCATGATGTTTTGAATTTATCGTTATGAACACCCTGCAAAAACCCTTATATTGTTTCAACACTAACCCGTTTCCACGGTTTGAAAACAAAATAAAAATTCTCGTACCAAGCAAGAGCGACACGACCAGTATTTTATAATAAGATATATTAATGGGGAACAAGAAAGAACACACGTAACACTCTTTCTACTTGTACACATGCAAAGTGAATGGCGATCATATACGTTCAATCTGATTTCATCCAAGTGAAAATATCATTCAAGTGACGGAATTTTTTTCTTCAATAGGGGAGTTATGTGCTTTGGCAACTATGTCACGGGCTGGTTGACAGTTTTTCTTTATTTATTTTTTGTTAATGCCTCAAAAATCTTTGGGATTATGAAGTTAGAATTTCATGTTTCTCACGGTGTCGATGTTTGGTGGATAATTGGATACGAATCCGCGGTTTCAAGTCAATCATAAGAAATGAGTCGTCGTCTCATGTAGACGTAGAGTATAGGGATAATCAGTTGAATCTAGGGGTCGACTGAAATAGGGGGTTTCACACGGCAAGGGCAACGAACCCCTAAAAAGGTTATCCTCTTGTTAGTGGTCAACAATAAAATCTCGCAAGTTGTCTTTTTGTTCGGTCGTCTCCCTCGGTAAAGACCACGAGAAAAAGATTGGCCGGTTCGCTTTGCAACGTGAAAACCTGCTATATAGCAACTTATTTTTGTCGTGTCGAGTTTCATTCGAGGGGATTTTTGTCACCGAAAGAAAAGAAAGAAGGTGAACTTTTTTCTTCTTCAGGGGTTGGTTCTTTCGTCAGGCTGGTCTGGCTCTGGGTTGGGATGTTTTCCGTCAACGTTTTGTCAACTTTGGATAATCCGTCTCATTGTGTTGAATCTGTTTTTAAGTTGTTTGCCTTTCTAAACGACTAATCGGTAATTGGCTCGTAGGAACATCGCGTTACGTAGTCCGTTTTGACCTCATCTACGAAGCGCGTGAGAAAATGCTCCTTTGAAATCTCAGCATTCGTTTGAAGGGTTTTTATTGTTTTCGTTTTTTGTTTTTTTCAAGGTTTGCTGCCACGGTTTTTGTCTTTGGTTGGCCTTTTCAATTTTTGTTTTTTTGTTACTGCTGCTTGTTGTTTTTTTTTTATCCATTTATTTGGTTCGCGAGAAGAAGTCGATGTTGTTTTTCATCCCCACGGTGAGGGTTGCCCACCCCACGGGCGTTCGGAAGCATTGCACATCCGGTGTCCAATTGGCCCGTCACATCCGTGTACCCCTCGATGATCACCGGATGATGATGACAACACCGCGACTAGGGGCTTGGGGGGTGTCGTGCGAAAAAGTGCCGTTTTCTCACTCTTGCCGTTTGCACGTGATGGTCGGTTCTCATGCCCTTTGCAGTAGTGCACCAGCTGCTGTAGCACGCGAAGAAACCCAACCACTTCCGGTGGATGAGATAAAAAAGTACTAAAAGGCTAGAGCCCCCATCATCATCATCTTCCCCTCGGGGTGTTGTTCGTCTTGTTCTTCTTCTTCTTCGTTTTCGTCTTGTTCCCCTCTTTCGAGCGATTCTGTCCCTCGTCTCGAGCCACTGCCACCGAGTTGCTTTGGCTCCCCCTTCGCCCAGCCGTTTTCATTCAGTGAAAAATTTTTCATTCAAGAAACGGGAGCTGGTGGGAAGAAAAGCGTCGAGTTTTAGTGAGTCGGCGGATGCCCACCTGGCCTTCTTTTCAAGACCATCTTATGGAACTCGATTTCCATGCTACGAGACGAAGGGTGGGGTTGAGTGAGAAAAAAAGCCCCCTTTATTCAATGATAGTCAGTGGAGCGTGTCGATCAGTTGGGAAAAGAGGCCACGAGACGAGCACCAACTACAAAAATGGGCTTGTCCATTCGTTGCGACACGATGTTGTTACAGGCTTCACAGAACGTACGAAAACCAATGTTCGTTATTATTCATTATTTGAACAATGTTGGAATGTTCGTTTTATGGTGCATGAAAGAAAACCCTTTTTTGTCCGCAACCCATGTTCCCGCTAATTGTGTAACCTAGCTAATGTTCAAAGGTCTACTTAGACGGAACCCATTTTTGTTTTAAGTTGTCCAATTTCAATGATTGACCTAACTCCAATTCACACGCCTAATGAAGACGATTAAAACTTACACTAGTTCCTACGAGACATTTAACTACGTGACCGATTATATTGAAATAACGACCGACTATCGAAAGACAGAAAAAAATAAACTAACGCCATACATGACTTTGTTTAACGCCATACGTTCACCATTTGAGTCTAAATTTAGTTTTGTTTTTGAAATATACACATGGTCATAGAATAGGAAATAACACCGTGTTTTTATACAAAAAAAGGGACTAAACAAATATGATCAATGAACAATTTGAAACGTTAGTTGATTAGTATAACCACGGAGATAGAAGTTAGGGTATAACCTAACTTCTATCTCCATCGTATAACTATTCAAAAGTTTCACTGTACACGTGAAATCGTTAGTTTAGTTCTAAATTCACCATTTTGATAAAAAAAACTGTTTTTTGACAGCGTTGTTATATCAAATTGCATAATTTTCTTTGTATGTGCGTATGTTACGCTTTAAATCCACGGGGTTTTGTTTTATTTTATCATGAAACAATCCGCCAGGGTCGCAATGGGTTCGTTCATCCATTAGGACCGTTGTTATGGTTTCACCATAACAACACGAGTGTAAACAATGGGATAGAATCTTAACAGTGAGATTCTGGAATAAAAAAGCTATTGACAACATGCGTTAAAATAGACAAATATTGCCAGACAACATGAGTTAAAACAATGAACTGCGTAATGAAAAAAAAACTTTCCCGTTATTGTTAACGGGAATACCACTACTAAAAATAATAATAATCAAAGAAAAATAAAATTTAAAATATTTTGTCGTTGAGCATTTGAATGTATAAAATTCTTATAACGCGAGACTTTGCATCTATCTATCATGTATACTGTTTGCATAAACCTGCACAATCGTGGTACAGAAATTGTAATAGACGAGATTATATTTGACGTTGTGAAATACCGTTGTCATAAGTCTCCACGAGCCAGAAATAGACGTAAATCTGACACATCGTTCAAAACGGCACGATAATTTTGTATTCCTACCACGCTATATTCCTATGGGAATGCAAATAATGACGATACTAGATCTCGCCAAGGAATGGTAAGAGTGGTGGACGAATGCTCAAACGAACGCTTTGCCGAAAGCGTTCGTTGTTTGTTTTTTTCTCACCCGTGGTCGTGCAAGTGTGTCGCCGTTGCTCGACTCGTCACCTCGTCAGTGTTTCTTCTTTCCCACCCACCCACGTATTCCCATCCTTATGGCTTGTTGTACCTGCCCTTGGCACACATCCATTCGCCCTTATTATTTCCGCTTGGAAGAAACGAGCAGCGAACCAGAGACACTCGTACGTCGTTGCAGTCTCGTTGACCAACGACACCTTTATCTGTCTGCGCGTTTTTTTGACACCGTTTTTTTTTATTATCTCCATTTTCATCGGAATTTTACAACAACCAGACTTTACTCTTGTCAGCTGCCACTGAAGAAAAAATAGTACAACATTCTTTGCTTAAGAAAAATGGAAGCGTGCCTTATAGATTATAGACTACTCTTGACTTCGGTACATAACTCGGAGGTGATGGTGCGTTGTCGACATTCTCACTATCATTCTTTCTTGTTTTTGCTTTTCTAGGAGTTTAGGTTGTTCAACATGGTATTTCTGGAAACATGGGATTATTGCTGTTAACTTATCAACCTAAACCAGTGGGTATAGACACCAGATTAGGTTAGTTTAAAACACGTTTAATTTATGATTATTATACCCACCTGATTTACGTTAGTTAATCCCATGTTTTTTTAGCCATACTATGAGAAACCAATTACCCTTAATGTTATGGAATCAATTACTCTTCAGAATTCGAAAGATGTCAATCCTATGTAAAGGTTAAAAATGCAAAATTAAGTGGAACCATTTTTAAACAGCACTCAAAAATTATAATTATAATTCAAGGCTTTGTCGTTCCTTGATTGCTTAGTATTTACTCGGTTTAAGGTTTGTTCCTTCCCTAGTGGATGTAAAATAAAAACAAAATAACGTCATTGACCAACTTGAACTCCTAGATAACTTTTCTTTTTTAAGTGGGCATCGCTTTGCTAGATTTTTGTTGTTGAGATGGTGTTTTTTCATATTGTGTACATATACACTAGTTACGCTTACATAGACGTCAAATAGCGTAGATCCTGTAGTTTTTCAAGACTTTGGTATGTGATTTTATCAAAAGAAAGTTCGACATTCATAAAAGAGCGTCCTCAAGTTTAGCTTTTTCTTCGTGTTCTTCCACAAAGCTTTCTTGTCATTATTTGGTTAATATAATTCGACATAAATGCCGTTCATATGTCAGTGATATCGTGTGTCACAGAATGGCAACCTGTGGACCGATTGTTTTGGTCTTTTAACTTTAATGGTGTCTGCAATTTAATGACTCCTGCGAAGATAAAGAAAACTATCGAAGGGAAAGATTGAAAGATTGTGCGTTGCGTAGATTACCATTGGGGCACGTCAGCAATTTATGTCTCGGCATGTGGGGGACGGTGTGGTGTTAAAGAAAGTCATTTCACCTTGGGCGCCAACCACATGGCTGGGGTATTGCGCGTCTCCTTGATGACTTTTTGCGTGGGGTGCATGCGCAGACTGGGAGGAGCACTTGGTTCGATACGGGGTGGGTCCAAAAAAATGGTCGTTATTATGATTGTTGTTCTCGTGGGGTGATTTGTTTCTTCTTTTTCTTCTTCTTTCTCTCGCTCACTCTCTCTCCACGAGATGAGGTGGGTGGACCTTTGGCATCTTTTCGGTCTCGATCGGTGGTTGGAAAAGACGCTAGAGGCGACGGCTGTCCGCTTTTTCTCTCACCTGCCCAGGAGCTAAGCAGTCCGTCAGTGGCATTGGGTGGGTTTTTGCACCGACAGTAAATCGCCAACCTCTTCTAGATCCTGTTACGACTCGCTCCTCGATTTTAATGAATTGGAGCGGCATCTCCGCCGAAGGTGAAAAATGACCCTGAACCAAGTTAAAGGACGAGCAAGAACAATGATGACCCGAAAGGCATTCGATTCCCTTCCAATCCCTTTTAGCGAAGTAGTTGGAGGGACCACAACGTAGACTCTAGTACAGTAGAGCTTTTGTAATCCGACGTATATCGGACCAGCGGGTGTCGGATTACTGGACTTGTTGGAAACAAATCATTGTTTATGAATACGTCATCAATCAAAAGTTGTACCACTCATACGTTGGCAAAGCTAATTACACACTACAGGGTACTGTACAAAGTACCAAAAAAAGAAAAAACCCTATGTACAGCAGTTAGTCCATCTTCAAAATTCAATGTATTGCACTTAAAGACAGTTTCAAGTACCGATCTGTCACCTGCCGAGTGTCGGATTGCTGGACGTATCGGACTGGCGAGGTATCGGACTAAAGAGACTCTCTACTGTATTATATGCCTTTAAACTAACTGCAATACTGTTACACTACATTACATACCACGAACATCATCATCATCATCATCACCTGTCAACCCCGTATAGGTGTAACCGTTCTAGTGCCCCAAAATAACAGACCGTCATTAAAAAACACCAACTGTGTTTTCTTATCTTAGCGGTAGATGATTTTGGCGTTGGAAAGAATTACCCCATTCCTTTGTTTTAATTCATATCTTGACTTTGATCTCCACGGTGAGATATCGTGGCAATAGCACTGGACAAAGGGAATATATACCGAATAAAAGAACGAACCAACCGAACGAGTAAACTGTTGCAGCAGGTGACCGGAACCACGTGATAGCTACGCATCGTATCTTATTCGTACCATTACGAGATGGTATCTAGCGGATCATTAATGAGGTGGAGAATAAGAACAACAACCACCCAAAACGGACTTTATCCTTACGCCAACATGATAATCCTTGAAAACCGACCCCTCGTTCAAAAACAAAAACATTAATGTTATATTTTTTTATAGCCTCTATTTTGGAAATTGCCGATGAAAGCAGATGGATGTACAGATGGGTATCAAGGTAAAAGGGGTGAAGGAATAAAATAAAATTCCCATGGAAAAGGAGTAAAGCGCTAACCCCCTTGGTTCGTTGGCTCGCGTCAGGTACTCTGAGCACGCTCAGGTAAACACGGTGGTCGAGCATTCGCACAGGTACTGCGACTGTATATCCGGAGCAAATGCACTGGAGCGATTGTCTTTTGTTCTTGACCGCCGGACCCGAGAAGAGAGGCGAATAGTAGAAGAAAAAAATATATATATACACACACACACACCTAAGAATATGGAAGACATATGCTATCGAACTAATCGGTTCATTGGGTTTCGTTCTCATCATCGCAGTTTCCAAAAAAGGAAAATATAAATAAACGAAGAAACAGCACCGCACTGATGTGCTCTTGAATTGACTTGGAACTTGAGCAAAGGTCACTTTATTTTTTGTTGCTGTTTTGTTTTTCTTTTACTTCTCATATGTGAGCAGTCGAGCGAAAAGAGGGAGAGAAAGTGGTGGGCACGGAAGTGAGTGACCAGACAATCATGGAAAAGTAAATAACGTGCGATTCTCTGGGTGAGATACGAGCTCGATGATGAGAATGATAATGATGAGTGTGTTGTTTTTTTCTCTCGTATTTAGTGGGCCTTCTTTTTTGTTGTTGAACAAACGATTTCATTCATCCGTGTCGACGAAATGCTCTTTGGAATTTGAAAGAGGTGACGATCGCATCGGATCAACTGAACATTCCTTTTTATTTGGAATTTTGAAATTGCATTTTTCGTCATTGCTAATTATCTCCTTTTGAGGCGAAGGAATGTTTTCAACACGTCGTTAAAATAGTTGTCAAAAATCTAATAACGATCTTTAAATTTTTTAAGATAACGGAAAAATGGTGAGGAAATGGGCGGTCGACATTTTGGTTTTCGCTCTCTCTCGGTGGCAGTAAGACACATAATTTATGGTGCTTTCCTTTGCCGTGGGTGCACCGAAAAAGAGAAAGGGAAGGGGGGTAAAGTAAAATTATTCCGAAGCAGAAAATTGAGCGGAAGTAAGGTCGAGTCGTTTCCGAGGAAGCGGTCAACATGGTGGGAACACACCGAAACAAGAAAGAATATGAAAATCACATAGAGCTACGACAAGTGTGTAAGAAGAAAACGAAAATTAGCCGATAAGGATATAATTTGAGAGGAACCAAACATTCCGTGACTGGACAACACTCGGACACTTTTTACAAAAAAAAAAAAATAATAAAATCAGAAAAATAAAAATTTGAAAACTTAACGACATAACGAGCATAGGTATGACTTTTGCGAACAACGAAGCACGTGCCGCCGCGGGGATAAAGGAGAGGGGGGAGGTGTCGAGAAACGAAGACTCGAAAAAGTTCCCCCAGTGACAAATGGACAGTTTGAATAGGACAGCTGCTGCTCGATGAGAAAAGGTGCTCAGTTTTTTTCTTCTTCTCGGTCTTCTTGGAAGCCTTGTCACGTCTTTCTGGCTGACAATTTCTATCATCTTTCTTCTTGGTTTTCGAAGAGAGACGACGATGGCTAAATAGCGGGGAGGGGGGGAGCTCATCGAGGTACCATCATCATCGTTAAAGTGGGGGTCTGTGATCGAGGTTGTACAAAGTGCCTCGGGGGTGCTAGGGGGTCATTATTTTCGGGTGCAGCGTGTTCTTCGCGTGCCATCGCTCGCTGCTCAATATACTATATTATAGCTTTAGCAACGCGTCCATGAGGGATCGGCGAGTTCTTGGGGTCATCATGCGGAATTCGGGAAGACGGGAGGAGGAGCAAAGTCCTGGAGAAAATAAAATGTCGCTCGTGAAGACACGCGCGAGGCGAGGAAAAAAAATTGACTCGTTGTTACGGTCGATCGCCTAGTCGACCCACAATAGGCCTCCCCCGTCGGCAATGGAATTCCAGGTTGATGATGATGATGATAATGGCGGAGAAGCAGACCTTGATCTTTTCGCTTTCTCTTTATCTTTCTCTCCATCGCTCTTGTCTTTGCTTGTCTCTCGGCAGGTGAAAGCGGCAACAACAGCAGCACAGCAAGCAACAGCAAAAGCATTGGAATGATCCGCGAATGGCCTCAGGTTGGATCGGTGAATTCGAACGAGCAAGGTGAAGGTGATTTGTTTTCATTCCCCTGCATCTGCAACAGCCTGAAGAACGTTGTCTCTTTAAATTCGAACTCGATACAGATCGCATGGGTTGTCGTGGGTTGTCATCGAGAATGCGGATATCGAGGCTTCTTTCGCTTCCACGAGGGTCGCATATCGTGACATTTTTTTTTCATCGATTCCCACCCCTATCCAATCGCTAGCAGATTCAGCTGATGATAATAGGATTGTAAATTATCCGATTATTTATATTTGGAAGGTGTCGTTTTTCCTTTTTGGACTTTGACGTTGCCGCGATTGTGACCCTACAGGTCGTTTTCACTCAAGAGAGGGATCCAAGAACTTCCGGTGCGAAGTGGTTGTCGAGGTGCCCCCTGTGAGTTTGGGGTCTCCCCGAGGGTGGGAAAAAGAAACCAACGAGGGAGGGGTAAAAACGAGTTTAAAAACAACCGGTGGGAATCTGAATCTGGTTTAAAACGACACGAGGTGGTTGTTGTTTTACCAATTCTCGACTTTGTGGTCGCGGTTTTTGACAAATTTTACGAATGGCATTTTCCTCATCATTCGGTCGATAAACTCATTTTTCAACCCTGAAGTTTACGCTTGGGCAAAACAGCGTTGCCTCTTAAGATGACAAACGAGTTGGATGTGACTTTCGACAACAGTTTATCCATTGTCGAAACTTTACTTCTTAGCTGTGTTTAAATTAGAGGTTCATAAATTAGAGTTTCAAGAAGGACAATGACAATTCACCCGAATGATATACTGCTACTCAATTCTAAGTGGCTGGTTTACAAAATCATTTTTGCTGTAAATTCTAAAGTTGTTTTTTATTTTATATATAAAACCAAAATTTTGGACGACGATGTTACCATCTAATCCAGTACCGTAATGTTTAGTTTGTAGTCGATAGCTTAGGCTTTCATCTAGTAAGTTCTTCAGTTCAACAATATTTACCCTAAATCTAGTAACTGTCTTTTCCGAATTTCAACTTGAAATTATTTGTTTGTTGTTGAAGGCGGACTCTGGTGGGCGGGTGGCGACGGCGCTCGATCGTCTAGTTGACCTTAGTCGCGTTCCCACGCCACGTGGTAGTCATTTCTCCATCCTAGGGGCGTCGTCGTTTGTTGTTGGGTGGGTTGACGACATGCCTTTCTATTCTCTCAACTCAACTCGACTCGTTCTTTTGGTCGGCCTTGCAAATTGCTAAAGACTCGACGCCTGGAGCGTCTTTTTTCGCACCCGCTGCGTCCGAGAGGCGTAGGTGGAGGAAAACAACCGGTGTTGGTTGTATCGCCTATTCGAATCTTCTCTTTGACTTCGCCTTCTTCTTCCTCCTCCTTAGAAACTATAACGAGCACCCCCTCTACGTGTCTAAATATATAGAAAGAGTTAACCCGCTTAGAGTTGGTCTCTTTTTCACAACGGAGATCCGTTCTAACCCCCGCTTCGAGTAACTTTTGTCACAGCAGCATACCTTTTCTCTCGACGTCGTTTAAGCTAGGACTAGCGTCACGGATTTGACGGTTTAGTTAAGACCGATGGTGTCGTCATCCCCCGCTTAAAAGAGTGTTAAAGACGTTGTCGAAGGTGGCGCGGAACTAAGCTGTCTCTTTTCAACAGCTGGAGATTTTGTTTTATGTTACGACGGCTCCTACCGTTTGGCCCACTATTCTAGTTTGGAAGGGATGTTTGGCCTTTGACATCGACGAACGATCCTCCTCACACCAAAGATCACGTCGAAGGAGTGTCAACGAATGAAACCGAATGAACATTGTAAGAATGTTTTTTTGAAGGAAAAAATCTTGTTGGTCAGTGGTTGGGTGAGTTATCGATGCGGTGGCTTTGGCGCCTGTGTGTCGTCGTCTCCTGCTCGTGCTTTGGCTGAGGAATGCAGCGGCAGGGATGAGGCGTGTCCTGAGGGCGAGGCCCCACACGTGCCCGGGACACCCCCAATGAGCCAAGCCAACCCCTCGATGGGTGCCTCCAACGTTAGAAATGAGGGAGTGAAAAACCACCCCCATCGACGCGCTTCTGTTTTCCGGAGACGATTATACGGGGTGTTCCAAAAAGTGGGTGATTCGATGAAAACAACAGCTCGACAAGACAGGTCTTTTTTTTTCTCTTCACCAACAAGTCATGCATGGTCAGCTATCAGAATGTTTTTAAGACTTGGGATAGTTTACTGTCAACATGTCATCGTGTATCATCACTTCGTTATTATGTTTTTAGATTCATCGATGCGTTGATTCTTCGCATCTAGGTCAGAGTAGCTTCATGCGATACATGTCAACGATACAAGCTAAACAGAACACGTAAAAATGAAAAACAAAATCTAACAAAATAATCACATTTTTATACAAATAAGTTTTTTTAGGGGGGGTTCTAAGTTTAGTCTCCCTCATTTGTTTGAAAATTACGTTTATCATCATCAAAGTAGAGAGTAGTGATATTGAAAATTTTGAATTTAGACTCGGCATAAACTTAGACATAAGTACCGTATATAAACTTAGACTCAACATAAAATTTAGACTCAATTTTGATAAAGAAATAATATATGAACATATAAGAACATCGAGTTGGGTAACTTATCAGTTGTTTAAAAAGGGGCACCGCATAGCGCCACGAGCGGGACTGGCATCTAATCCTACCGAAAAAGTAAACAAACATTGTTTGCGCGTCAGAGTACAGGTTCACATCTTTCGGATTTTGTACTGTTGTAAAGACACATTGTACCGTATATCCAAGTACTGACAGTACACTATTTATGAGTACAGGCCTAATGTCAAACGTTAATATTTCTGAAGTGAACCTTATGAATTATCACCACACTGATTAAAATAAAATGAGGCACGTTATAGTTAATTGAAAGTGCTCAGTGTCCATGATATTGAAAACCCTTTCGGTTCTTCAAAATTTCGAATATACTGTAACAGGTTATGAACCTGTATTGAAATAAGCATGGAATGGAAGATGTCCTGACGAGGAGACAGCCGTGGGGAAGAAAACCCAAACTAGGGGGGAGGGGACTTGGGCGCGCGAGCTCTAATGATCTCGTTTCGTTGGCACCATCAAAGGGTTAGCGGCGGCGTAGGAATGTCGACCCGACGCCAACTCACGACTTCTCATGACACGCTCGCCATATCGTCGGAGGTGATGTTACCATTTAAGAATCTTTTAAAAAAAAAGTTTTTTTTTACAGGAAGCTCAACGAGATAAAAGACAGCTTTCATTATGGTGCTCGTTAACCCCGACCATTTAACTCGTGAAATCAACACGGTTCTCTTTTTTTTTTCTCTCATTCCTGTCGTTTATTAAGTTTGTTTTGAAAACATTTTTTTTGTAGGTTCGAAATTTTTCTGCTTTTGACATATTTTTCGTACATTTTTTCTTCTCTCGCTCTTCAATTTAAGCATGGTGTCGTGAACATTACCAAGGAGGAACATTACCATGTCGTTGAATGGAAAGGTAAAAATGTAGGTCTCGTTTCCCCATGATTCCTTCATGCGCACCTACTATGGTGATGCGATGATGATGGTGACTGTCGTTGACCTCGATAGAGAGAAAGGCCGATTGCAATGGAATTCATCAACATTTTCTCGTCGTTGTTTTCCAACTCCACCCTCTTTTACAACGCGCCTTCTTTTTTCTTCTTTCGGACCATGGGGCTTCTTGAAGCTATTTCACGAGTACTTTCAACTTCGTCGCTGTTTTTTTTTTCCTTGTTCTTTTTTTTTTATTATTATATATTCATTGGTTTTGACATTGAGACCAACCCGTTATAGAATGGAAACAAAAGGACCATGAGTGAAGACCTCGTTATTACTAGGTGGTGATCGTTGGTGGCTTCGTTTGTCAATAGGGCGTCGTTCGCATTCCGGAAGGTGGTACTTGTTTATCTTTTCCGCTGCTGAAATTCTTTTCAAAAGTATTTTGGTTACTTATATATATATTTTTAACGAGTCGATACGAAACAGTGCTATACGACTAGAAGTACAATTTCACCGGTGTGTAATGATAAATTAGGAAAACGTGTTAAGGGAGAGGGGTGACTGAAAACGACTGTCGTTAAAAATAAGGTGCGAAATACACTGTCGTTAAATCCAGTGAACGTCAAGTCATTTTTACGTTCCAGAGTGACGACAAGTGGTCGACACTCAGTTGGTGACTATCGAGTTAGCGCCTATATCCATTAATGATCCACTACCGACGACCAACTTCCTGTAGGAAATAGTCATAAAAGACCGGGCATAACACGGCAATCGTCAGTTTAAGTATTGCTGCTGTATTGAAAATTAATTTCGGAACAGCCAACAAAGAGTTGATGAGGATCCATGTCGTGTGAGATTTTTTTAAAAAAGCGGTCCAACTTTTGGGAAGGCGAGACCGTGAGAAAAACCTGTAGCCGAGGGAGACCCAACTGCTATGGTTATGGCCATTGTCACGGAAGGAACACAAAATTAATTTACTTTTATAGACGGTCAAATGACGTAGACGAGGTTAGACAATAATGAGGCTAGGTGTGAGCCTTGAGTGATACCACTATTTGATTTCTGCATATGTTAGAGCTGACTTTCAACCGCGATTTAACGGTCGCGGTAAGGTATTCTATGGTTAGTTTTTTAAAGTTCTGAACAGGAAGATATAATTGAATAAGTTAGTAGTTGTTGTTGTTCGAGCCATTTGCTGTTATTCTTTTCAGTTTACTTCACGCGCTCTCACCCAGTGCGTTGATGTTTTTTGTATTGTTCGAGCCATTTCCTGCATATTTCTCGACGGTGGTCTCGCGCGGCTTGTTCCTGAATAAATATGGGATGCTGATGAGGAGATGGCCACCGAGTCGTTGCGCTTGTTGGGAGTAGTACTGCAAGTGCGTATAGTCAGACATAGCACAGTATCATATTCTGTAGAGGGTGTCAATGCGCTCCTCCGAATCACAATGCGCGTGCGTTTAATTACTGCTCCAGCGTTGTCGTTGCCGACTTCTCATCATTATCATCATCTTCTTTTGAAATGGCCAACGACCGCAAGCAACAACAGCAACAGCAGCAACCACCGCTTGCACTTTTTCTCGCCACCGAGTAGTAAGACCGCGAAAAACGTCCGTCATGGGAAAGAATCGTTTCTTGAGCTTAAGGAAACGAAAACGGATGCATTTAGGACAATAGCCCAAACGAAGAAAAAGAAATCTCGTGGCCGCCGTCCGTCTCTTTTTAGGTTTTAATCCCTCGATGATGAGATGACCTTTCGGCTACTCAGCGTCGGTCACGGAACTTTATCGCTTAAAGAAGAAGAAGAAGAAATACCAACTACACTTATTCTCTGCGCGTGGCCAAAAAAACACACTATCCAAATGAACAATAACAAACAAAAAAAAAATCGAACGAACGAACGACGAAAGAAACAAAAGTCCAGCTGTAAATTCTTCTTCTTCTCGTCGAATCATCTTTGTCTCGAACTCATTCTTGGCATTTTTACTTTATCGGTTTATCTCAGTTGGCTTTTCTTTTGCTTTCACCCTCACGATTCATTTCGAGTTTCGAAGGATCGAAACGATAGTTTTTACGACTGAGCCTCGAGCGGTCATCGAAGAAGAGATGGACACACGCGAGCCATCTGCGATGTTGCAGTAGTACAGTAGTAGTACCTGTTGCTTTTTTTTCTCCCTTCTCGGGTAATTTTCTTCCCAGTTGTAAATCAGTGCTGCCACGCGGGATGTCCCCGTTTTTTGGTTGTTTCACGTTTTTTTTGTGCGCACGGTGCCTACTTGTCGTGTTCGCATGGCCCGTGGCACCTGTCCACCAGTTGTGAAAGAGGATTGCTTTTTATCGAACCAAAATGGTCGTCATCGTCATCAGGTCACGGGGAAAACGTGCCCCCGATTTCCTCGGGGTCGGGGCGAGTCGTTTTGTTGACTACTCCTGTTATTATCACCAACCATTCTACTTTCCATAGTGGACAAAAAAGGGAAGGTTTGCACGAGGAAACGTCAAGGTTTTAAAAAAATGATTGTCGATGCGTGAAGTTATTAAACTGGTGGCATTGGAAATGACAACTATGCGTTAAAATTAACGTCGTCACTTCACTTAAAAACCACGATTATTCACTTGTCTCGGTGTTCGGTAAGGAAGAAAAATATACCATTGTATGATGAGTAACTTGGTTTCTTGTTGTTGCTTTTATTCTGGCGAATTAGGTTCTACCCCTAACCCACTGTCAGTCTACTAATGGGTAGGTGCGGCGTTCGTTTTGCACCTGACGCACGTGCACGTCAAAGGGCAGCGACAGGTGAAAGACGATGATGAGGAAACGAAAGACGTCATTGCTATAGCTTCACTTCTTTTTTTTCTGTTGAAATCTATCCAGTCGAAAGCAATTTGGACTTTCGAAATGTTAAAAGTGTACCATGCGACATACGACATGGTAGGTGATGGGTAGTTTAACCTATGACCATCATCTCGTAGATCGTTGATGGAATGCTTAACGAGTCCCGATAAGCTTTGATATGAACGTATAGGAATAATAGTCCCACGGAATCAGGTTACGACAGTGTGGGTATGTCAATGTCGCAGAAACCCGTTCTAGTAGTTTGGGACACCTACTCGTATACAGAATACCAATGAATATACCAAATGAAAACCTTTGGGTGTGTAGACTTGGCTAGCTCAACTTCTTGTTGTAGAATACTTAACTCTAGGTTTGTTAATGAGCTCTTTCGAATTAGATCGTTTTGCACATCTACAAGTGATGACACTTTGCGAATTTTCTACAAAACACTTATGACAAAAACAGCCTAACTGTTCCATTTCGAATAAAGTAGAGTGTCATTGGGAAGGGTCATGTACGATAAAATAACATATGACATGACAGCATGTGTGACAGCATGTTGTCGTTCATTAGGCTGTGTTAGAGATTGCATTCGGTAATCTCACCCGGATTTCTGGTTTTGCAAGAGCTTTGCTAAGTCGGAATAGGGCTCAGATTCAGCAATCACACTATCAATAACTAATTCTGTCAACTTATTAGCGAAAAAACGTTATGTACTGCATATTGATAATATACACCTATTGATTGTCGCGCTTAAAAGTGAACTCAGTTCACGACTGGCTCATATTTTCAATATGACTCTTAAATAAGTACAGTGGGTCCGGTTATTGTAAACACGAATAATGTTATCGATTGGATATTGTTATCATTATCAGTCGGTGTCAAGACCTTGTTTAATATTTATGTCAGCTCTTGTTATCATAATCACTGGTTCCAAAGTGATCACAGTAACCGTATTTCACTGTATAAAGTATGCATGTCCAATATTCATGTAAAGCCCAACATTTTGACTATCATCATGTATAGATTGATCAAAATACTACGTTAACGAGCTTGTAAAGGTTATTCTGCTTGAAAGTGTAAGTAGGTACAGTGTTATCCGGACTCGACTAAGGTTGCCAACCACGTGATGAAAAACGTTCAATTCCGGCTATGAAGTAGAAAATAGTCATTGGGTTGGCTCTCATAACAAAACTATTTAGAATACACAAATGTAAAAATGTATATTCCGTAAATCAATTTCCATAACAAAATTATCCATCATTCATTGGGGTCCGATAAAAGACAACTGTCACTTCGTTCTCCTGTGTACTACATAGCTTCACCAAAGACAACTTGAAAACATATATCGCACTAATTTAGACGACTAATTACTACGGACGGTAAGCAATGATAATAAGTTAATATAACGACGACTTACCTAAGTCGCATAGTGCCCAGAGTATGGCAACGAGGCTCGTCAGCCTCCTCATGGCCCTTGATGACAGGGCTCGTGGTGGTTCCTTGTGCTTTGACCGCTGCCGGCGAATGAATGAGCTGGTGGAGGGTGAGACATTCACCGACCAATACAGTGGAGCTGCTGTTGCTCGGCTCGGTGCTTCTTCTTCTTCCCCACGAGGAGGTGGAGACTAGGACGATTTCCGGTGCCGACAGGCATCTGTAGCACCGCGTCTCGCGGTTGGTTCTCAGTTCTTTAATAAACGTCGCCCTGGCCTTGAATATTGAGAAGAAGAAGAAGAAGACGAAGAATCTTGTAAGATTTGAAGTGCTGCTGCTGGCTGCTGATGGAAACAAGAACCGGTTCGGTGAGAAGAAGTGAATGACGAAAAGGAAAGATTAAACCTCTCCTCGGTCTTCGTTCAGTGTCATGATGTCACATTGGCGACGACTTTTCGGTGCTCGAAACTTGTTTTGGCCTAAACATTAATTTCCACTTTTACTGCTGCTTTTCGGCTACTACGACTGCTACTGTTTTCTCGGTAACAAGTAGTGATATACCAATAGTAGTTTCAACAAATCCATTCTTCATCATTCAAACAGTGAAGAATATTAATACACAATACAACAACAAAGATTCTCCAACATAATAATAATAATATTAATAATACGCTACCTATCAAAGCAAGGGTCACTAATATTACCATCGTGAAACCATGTTCTTGAATATACTCAATTGAAACACTCTTGGTTTGCCGTTAAAACACTTATGATTTATTTTTGGAACAAAAGTTGAGACTTACCGGTAGTCCATATTATCATATCTTCATTGATCACAAAATGAGATTGGGTTTAAAGATATCAATTAACCTGTGGACAAGTCTCAGGGTGCCCCCAAAGTCAATCTCCATAGAGATTTAAATATGGTGGAAGGATAATGTATAATGTTGAATAGAAAACAAGCACTTTTATTTATTTATTTCTGTCTACATCCCATAGGGACAAAATATAAACTAAAAGGTAATGATGAAGAAATAAGAGCGAAGAGAAATATGAGTAAATATTATATAAGCTTATTTTTTTTGAAATGGTGACAAAATGACACACACTTTGATGATGTGCATTTGAAAAAGGTGATTTGAAAAAGTCTAACTGAGATCTGTACATTACGGTACGTTTTTAATTTCAAATTTTCGAATTTAACTAAAAAAATATTGTCTAAGCTTGAATGCTATACTCACAATAATAGTTACGAAACCCAATTTTTGGTTTAGCTATTTTATAGACAACTGCTGTCTTTTAGAAGAAGATCGGTATCTCTTCTTATTGTCAATGTTCAACGCATTTCGCGTGAGACACTGGTAATGGTAATCCTGTCTAATCCTATGTGTTAACCCTTTTATGGCAAGTCTGTTGTTCATTTAAAGGTGAATTACTTAAATGAACACTGATAAGATTCTCTGAAGTGAACTTCGGACAATGTTTGAAATTAAACGTGGCTCATAAAAAACTTAGAAATGGATCAAAATGGCAATTCTTGCATCAGTTTTCATCGTTTTCTTACGCTCATAAAAATAATACCAGAACAAACATTTTTCGTTTAGTGCACGATTCTATCATTGGAAAGAAAAGGAGTGCATATTTTGCCGAGTATTTAGAAGCAAAATTTCTTATCTTAATACTCTATACATATTCTAATTTATCATCAGTAGAACACGCTTAAAGGATTTTTTACTTCACTGATCGAGTAGACCTTTTTTTTTACACTTTCACAATGCTTCTGTCTCTCTTTTGCACTTACCTTTTATCACACTTTTATTTATAACCTGACAAAACCTCTAGGACGAAGGGGAAACGTTGTGGAAATGGAAAAAAAATTAGGTCTACCTAATTTTACGACAGGTTTATTTAACATTAATGTTTAATATTTCAGTTTTAAATATTATCAGTTAGGTAATATTTAAAACTTAATCACTGGTGATAAATTCTAAACTGAGAATTTTTGTTTCATTATATTTTTATGTCATCTCATTTTATTTATTTATTTATTTATTTATTTTTTGTTTTGAAATCATTGTAACCAGAAATGTATGCTGCATGGTGTTGTGAAGTTTCGTGCTTTTCGACGATTTCACAATTTATGCAAGCTCAGTTTTACATGTCATGGTTTTACAAAGTGAGTTTGAAAATCGTTTTTTCAAAGTGAACGCACTGTTTACTAAAACCATTGTTAACTGGTTCAGTTATCTTAGATCGCATATTAGGGAATTTTGTTTTTTCTTATGCAAAGAACGATTGATTGACAAACCAAACTAGCTTTCTGAAGGCAGCATCATCGGGTAAACGTAAACTACTATACTGCGGATTTTTTCGACAGCTTAAACGTAAAGTTTACTAACATTAATGGTTAATGCTTTAGTAGTGAAAATATCAAAAAACATAGCCGAAGCATATGTACAGTATGCGTAATTTTATGCTGAAATAAAATGTTTAACTGAACAAATATGACGTAATATCGCTCTATCTGACACACATATACAGATACACTCTGGTTATATCACAGATTTTTCGACAGCTTAAACGTAAGGTTTATTTAACATCAATGTTTAATATTTTAGTCAAAACACCAAAATACGTGACCGAAGTACGTGTTTCATTAAGTTTTAACTATAAATGTTGGTGATATATTTTTTTTCAGAGTTAAACCGAATCAATAACACATAGTTAACGTCGCTCAATCTAATAATCTTATCTATATTGCGGATTTTTCGACAGCTTACATTACACTTAAGATTTATTTAATGATTAGTGTTTTAGTGAAAACATCAAGATACATGACCGAAGTACGTGTTTCATTAAGTTTTAAATATGATTGTTGGTAATATATTTTTCTTGAGCTGAACCGAATCAATGAGACATTGCTCAATCTAGCCGCACAGACACATACACTCGGCTCCTTGGTTTCACGCGTTTTTTCGACAGGTTTATTTAACATTAATGTTTAATATTTTACTCAAAACACATAACCGAAGTACGTGTTTCATTGAGTTTTAAATATAAATGTTGGTTAATATATTTTTTCAGAGCTGATCCGAATCAATATGGCTCAATCTACACATACACTCTGCTCCCTGGTTTTACGCGTTGTATTTTCGACGGAGTAAGCGTAAAGTTTATTGAACGTAAATGTTTAGTGGTGCAGTTAAAAACATCGATTTTTATGTTATATCGCTAATCTTGCTTTTACTCGTCATAATTTGCGATATATGTGATCCCCTTTGAAAAACGAAACTTGGACATGGATTTCGAAACTCAATCACCGTTCATTGTTTTTTCCCATCAGATGTCAGCAGCTGTTTCATTGGCCTTTGGCGCTTGTGATTGACGATGTCGTCATTATTTATTCAGTGTCGTCGTCGTCTCGTCAGCAAGATGGCTACGATGGAAACGTTAAGACGAGTTGTCTCCAATGTTATTCTTTACGAAGATTTTCACTCCGGTTGGATCATGCGTGACCCGATAATTTCCGATCTCTAAAAAAAACGAATTGGCCCTGTCGAGGTAGGTTCCATTTTTTTTGTCGTATCAAATTTTCGCTTTTGTGAAGTAAATTTTAAGTTTCAACCGAGAATCGTTCGGAAAAAACGTTTCGTTGTGCCTCCTCCTCTTCCACTTCATCAGTGAAAATAGCTTCGAGTCAATTTGTCGATTATGGCATCATCAATGAGTAATTGATGCCTATTTTGACGATAAATATCAACTCGTGGCTTTCCTCGATTGACCCAGTGATATTTAAATAAAAGGACATGGTCCGATGACCTGCTTGTTGGCCGTGTATAAAATATAAGGACACTAGGCTTTTTCAAAACAAGTCGTGATGCTTAGAAGCGAGTAACTTCTCTATGGGCAGTAGTTATCTGTGTGAAATTTGATGATTTGTTTCTCCAATCGGATCGAATTGCTCGTTGTCATGTGCTGATGACTAATACGACTTCATGCATGACTTAAACCACAGGTTTAAAAAATATATACTCGGTTCACCAATAAGCTCTTGTCAAATATGAAGAAACTTTAACATTTGTAACATTTCAGTTTCAGGTGATTTGAAGCTTTTTCAGTCTTCTAATTGACATTGCGGAGAACACGCCACCATGGAAAAATTCGCTGTGGATTTAGACAAAGTGCTGGACGAGTTCGAACTCAACGAAGGTAAATAGGAAAAACAACTGTCTTGTTTCAAAATTGTTTATTGTGCGTGATCGTTGTACAAACCATGATTCGAAAAAAAAAAAACAAATGGTGAAGACTCCAACTTTTTTATTTTTCAGATCGAGCTCACGAACTGACAGCTGGTCGGGAAGAGAAACCTTCCGGTTATCGTGAATTTCTTCTTTCCACCAGTGAAAACGTGTACTCGTATAACCAATGTGTGGTGCCTCTTTCCGATCCCATGGTGGAATCTGCAAAACCTTCCATGGATTCCCAGCCTGTCGTAGCGTCCCTTCGATACGACTTTCCCTTCGAACCCACGGAAAAAATTAACCTCCACGAAGCCGACTTTTCTGCTGCTTCCGGGAAGGTTTCGCAAGTGGATTGTGGATCTGGAAAGGCGTCGACGCGTGTTGATGCTTCCAAGTTGGATGAAAAAACGAACGATGAAGATAAAGTGAGCGACGTTTGTGGAAATGCTAGTTTTGGTCCCGGTGTTGGAAACGCATACAATAACAACAGAGTTGTTCCTCCTGGTGATGTTGGAAATGGAAACGCAGTGGAACCCTTGGAAGGTGGTACGCATCCGGAATGTTCAGCTGATCGTTTGATGAAAGATATCGAAATTGCGATGGGTGCGGGGCTTGCACTACCACCACCGAAACAGAGTCACTCGCCCGTTACGAACCATTGCAACAGTTCGAGTAAAGACATCAATGCTACGCTAGCATCGAATCACACGTCGGGCTTGTCTAGCACTGTGGCTGAGAATACGTTCAACGGCTCTGTGCAGCAGAATAAAGTGCCTTGTGATGGAGCGGTGGGTGATGAAGCGAAGGTGGATGCTGAAGCTAGACCGTGCTCTAAAGAGCAGAATTGTTCAAAGAGCCTTCAAAGTTCTTTGTCTTCGTTATCTTATACTAACCCCCAGTCACCACCGGTGATGAGTTTGGATTTGAACGGTGTGAAACAATCTGTTGACGGTGCCAGTGTTGAAAGAAGCAGCATAGACTACATAACCAGCTTGCTACGTCAATCTACCCCACTGGTTGAAGTAGACAAGTTGCCCGTAACGGTTGAACCTGTTAAAGATTCCAAAATTTGCACCCCTTTTGAAACTCCTGTCGAATCTCCAGATGCGATGGCTGTCGTCGACGACGACGAGCCAAGCGAGGTCACAACTCCGGTTGGTTTCACGGAACCGACCAGCGTCACGGACGCTGAATTGGAGAAGTATCTGAAAGAAGCCGAGGACAATGAGAAGATTAGCAACATCAAGTCTCGGATTGCATCCGTCGGTGCTAAAATTGACGGTGCTAGCATTCCGCCTGAACATGATGCGGAAGGTCTCAGTTCCGGTGACGAGTTCTATTCGCCGCTGATGGAACGTTCCAATTTCACCGACGACGACAACCTCGATAGACTGAGACCCGACCAGACGTACGAGGAATTCATGTCGTCCTCCAAGAAAGCCGACGACAAGGTAACGAACGTTGAACCCCCGTCGGTCACAGAAAACGATGTGTGTCCTAGCTTGAACGCAATGCATAATAAATTGGCAATAATGGAGTCCCACAGTACGATGTCGGTTTGTTCCGCCAACACGGGGACTCGTCCAAAAAGTAGCACCGATCTGGATCAGGGAAGTGTTACGGCGGGTGTTGGCGACGCGGAGAAAGTTGGCCAAGAATCTCAGGACGCTTGGCTCGATCGACGTTTCCTTCATGACGCTATCAACCGAGAACGAGCTCAGCGAACAAAGTCCACCGAGATCCACATGGTGAAGGAGCAACAAAATTTGGAAATCAAAAACCAATTACAGCTTGGCACGTACAAGAATCCTATCCCTGCGGAGGGGCTGAAAGAAATTCCCAGTTTCGATCCTGAGCTGGAGCAGGATTGCCGATCTCCTAATCCGGACCGAGAACGTGTCAGTCTTGCTGCGACGGAGATCACCAGCGTTCCCAACGAGATCGACAACGAGGAGCTTTCCGTGAATTGCGATTACGAGAAATACCCTGGCGCCGACGAACACTTGAAAAAAGTGGCCAACGACAGTCGAAGGCAACGACCCACGTCGCTGAATCTTGCGGGCAAATTAGTCATAGTTTCCGACGACGGTGCGTCCGATTCGGATCCTCCGCCGAAGATGGAGCTTTCGGAAGCGGAAGAAGCGTTATTGGTAGAAACCTCTGGACTGGCCGACGATGAAAGTAATGGACGCCTAAGTGCTTCGAAGTTTACAATTCCTACACTGAGAAGTTTTGTCAGTTCGTAAATTTTCCAACTGTTTACAGGTGTTGTTGCCGAACAAGTTCCCGGAGAGCTTGAGGATAGTGCCGCCGCAGCAGCAGCAGCATCAGCGGTCACAACAGCGACAAGTGCTTGGACGGACGCCGAGGCCCAAGTTGGCGTCGTTGCTCCTTTTTGGATTCCAGATGCTGATGCTTCTGCTTGCATGCAGTGCAACATCAAATTTACGGTCATCAAACGTCGTCACCATTGTCGAGCCTGTGGCAGGGTAGATTTTAATTGTTTACTTTTTCTCTTAATGCCTAATTTTGGTTGTTGCGTTGCGTCACTCCTATGTGCGATTATCGTGTACGTAGTCTGTTGTCGTTACTGTAAGGTTTCATATGACCTGCGTTTTGCCGATTTTGGTTTTGGGATGCCAGTTCAATTAAACAATGATTTTCAATGATTGCAGGTGCTTTGCGGCCAGTGCTGTGCCTGGAAAGCCAAGTTGCAGTACATGGACAACAAGGAAGCCCGTGTCTGCCAGCAGTGCTTGCAGTCTCTACACAAAGGTTAGTGGTATCGGTCATTTTCATTAACGAGAAATTTAGAAGTTGGTTCGATTCAAGAGTAACTAGTTTCAATCATACTTAGTAGAAGTAACGGATTAAAATTTGATGAGTTATCGTAAATCGATAATCAAGGGAGCCTTAGTCTCTGCCTTAAATTCTCAGCTGCAATCTGAACTGCTGCTGCTACTGGATATTGGACAAACATATGAGCCGAATGAACACAGTGCATTAGTTTGTTTTAATTTGGTTTAAAAGGATTTGTCAAATGAAATTGCACTCTTTCTGCTTACTGCCTCCTTTTGTGTGTGGAATGCGCATTGAATGGATGATTTTCATGTTGTTTTCTGCCCAGCTCTAACATCGACAATTTTCACTTCTGGGTTGGTTTGTTTGTTTTATTTTTAAATTTCTCGAGTGCTGACTGGAATCAAAAATTTTCAGCCGTTGTTGATGTTTGATCTCGAAATATAACTTGGTGTGTCTGGGAAAAAGCAAGTTAACGTATTCACTTTCAACCAGATGTTTTTAGCAAGTGCTTGCTTCTCTTGATTGCCGCCTCCTATGAAACGGCGTCGATAAAACATTGGCTACTAACCATTCTTGTTGTTTTGCATCAGCCTCTTGTCTCCGAGCAGACGACAAACCGTCGTCGGATCATTACATAAATGCTTTTAAGTTGTAAATGCATGAACGACATAACCATTAACATGCTCCACTGTGACTTGTACTTGCTTAAATTGTTCCCGAACAGTCCCAGGTAATTTTTTAATCGAAAGATAGAGAAAGGAAAAGTAGCTTGTAATTGTACCTTAGGAATTAATCTGTTTCGACAGGTCCGATTGTCTGCACTCTGTTTGGTGTAGAAAAGTTAACTGTTGATGAAATTGAAAGTGATTGCTTGCTTTTTGCCTGACAGTTCAACCTGTGGAGCAGTGGCCTCCTGCAATGGCAAGCCCCGTCACTAGTCCGTTGCCTCTCCCTTCACCTCTGACACCTCCGCCTACTATTCACTTCCCAAATCCAAACAATCCCAATGAATACTGCTCCACTGTTCCCCCGCTACAACAAGTGCGGACAGATGCCGGCGCTCCTCCGCCGACAGTCATGGTCCCGGTGGGAGTTCTCAAACGGGAAGGTGAGCTTTACTTTTATTTTGGAAACTTTGACATACAACATTTATTTGGATATTTTTTTATTTTTCGTTTGTTGCGGTATCGGTAAGACCTGATAACAGGGGTCAGGAGCGATGATGCTTTTGTGGGAGGGATCAAACGTGATTTAATGTTTGTGAAGTTGATTTTCTGGAATTTCACTTGTCCTAGTCATGTGGTCTGTACTGAATTTCACTTTTATAAAGCAGCATCGAAGCAGTTGTGAGTTAAGCCTTTCACTTTGTATAGGGTGACCAGAATTGAAAAACCAAAAACCGGGACACAAAAAAAAGATAAATCAATACACCTATAAAATGATTGATATTTAATCAATAAAAATCTCGATATTTAAAAAAAAAAAATATTGTTACATCAGTGTTAATTCGTTTGACATACAAACTTTTTATAACCAGATTTCAATGAAGAAAAATTGGATACACACAAAAAAAAAGTTTATCATGTAAATAAAGAACTTCAAAATGGTAGAAAACGAATAGATATCATTATTGTGTGTGAGTGTGTGTGTATTATTAGTTAATATCAAAAACCGGGACAAAAAGGACATTGTGTTGTGCAGAAAACCGGGACAATCCTGGAAAACTGGAATGTCTGGTCACCCTAACTTTCTATCGTTATGAACTTTTAAGTTAGGTTGGGAAAGTAGGGACTAGGCAGGAACTACATTCGACTAGTGGAGGAGGAAGATGTGTAAATTGGTCTCCTAACTGATTCAATGCTGCTGTATAACCCTGAAATCGAGTATAATTTTGTTGTTACCGATATCGTTCTTTTTGGTTTTTTAGTGTAGGCAAAATGCTCTTATTGTTAAGATCCCCGAAAGCGCGTAAGAAATTATACAAAACTTTTAGGTTTTATTTTTTTCATTATTTTTCTGCATCTTATGTTTTAGCATATAAAAATTATTATTTTTTTTTTTTTTTTGCAATTTTTGTTTTCAACTGTTGCCATACTTGAAACAGAAACAAAATTCGGTTACAGGGTGAAATATTTTGTTTGCATAGATATAGATGAGCGTAGGAAAAATGCTATTTCGGTTATGGTTTTTGTGACATTCTCAGCTAATCAATCTTTTTCTAAGTGTCTGATGTAATCGGTGTTATTATATTTTATTTAGTAAGTAGTAATGTTCCATGCGATTATTTTTTCACGTAATTTAGTACTAACGGCATGGAAGATTTCGCATTTGATCATTCACGACTTGCATGGATTTATCGAGAAACAAAATCATTTTGGACCATTGTTAACTTATTTTAATATAAAGGTGGCGTTGCTTTATAAGGGCTGATTAAACCAGGTCATACCGAGCCATGCGTTTTAACTCGTGCCGATGGGACAAAAAAAAAAGCAAAACAGTTGGATTGGGGGGTGGGTTATATTTTTTTTTTTGCACACAAGTTTGGGTCACCCTGACTCAGAAGAACAATGCGTTTTTTGCTTAGGTGCTAAAACTCGTGGTGAACCGAAACAAGTAATGTTTTCTGATGGTATTCGTCCTGGTGGTGACTTGACCGAGCTCGATTCCCCTGTGGACCCCAAACCGCCATACAGGCGACAAAAACGGATCCAAAAGAGAATTGAGAAAATTGGTGGTATGTTAGATGTTTGTGAATACAGTATTTGGGAATAAGCACGTGAGAGAACTCACGTTTACATTGATTGGCGTTGCGAGTCGGTTAAAAAATGTTTTTTAGACTGGAGCTTTTTTTTTTTTTTTGTTTTGTTTTGTTTCGTTTTTTTTTTTGTTTTTTTCATTTCAATTTTTGTTTAAACGTGAAAAGAAAAAGACAGAATGTTGACATGGTTTGTTTTTGTTTTTGCTTCTGCATGGCAATGCTCGAATTGCATGCCCAATTTCACCTCCAACCAGATAGCGAAACTTCTTGCGAGATCCTGGAAGGTACTAAATTTCATGCTGGGACCAAGCAGTCTTCTCTTCCCCATGATTTTTTAACCAACAACCATTCGGAGCGTTTCCCCCTCGTCATGGTTGGTCTTCAGTCCTTTCGAGGTTTGTTTCACAGCGTATCACGTATTTACCGTAACGATTTTTTTTTTTTTTTTTGTTTTTGTTTTTTTTCAAAAAAAGAGCGAACTTCGGTGTTGCTTCGGTGTTTGGTGCGAAAAAACTTATTATTCAAAATATACTGGCTGGTTATTCGTAAGAATAATCAACTGAAACTAGTAGCCGAAAATTCATCTTTCATATGTTTGTCCAATCAGATCGCGTTCTAACTCGTTATAACTAGCTACGTGACGACTCGTTTATTCAATTTAACGTCTTGTAATTTGTTTTTCGCAGAGTATTTATTTGAAGAGAATCCAGACACGGAAGAACTTTTTATCCATCTTCAAGGTAAGGGCACGACGATCATCCGGTAATTTATTTGCAATTTTTGGTTGCCGTTAACTTAATGGATATTTGGTTTGTAACAGACAAACAAGCGCCCCCAGTCATATTTGCCGTCAACAAGAATCTGTTTGTTCATGTTAAGATACAGACATGTAAGTATTGCGGCATTGTTGTGTGTTCTCTGCGGGTCAAATGCTGCCTATTGACGGAGCGGAGTTTTTTGTCGTTGCAGTGGATTGTTGCATCAAAAAGACCTGCTGGTATTTCAGCACGGAAGGCATGAGCACGGTAGGACAAGAAGAGCTTGTCATTCTTTTGGAATGTCTGCCGGATGAGAAAATAGTGCCGGAAGACATTTTTAGTCATTTCAACTCTGTCTACGAAGATGCTAGTCAAGGTTTGCGTTCCTTCCGTTGGTCATTCCTTCCACTCGTCATTCTGGCGTGCCAAAGCGTCGACGAAATTTCATGGATTGTGTTTATTTTTTTTTCCACGTAGGAAATCCTATATTGGATTTGGGCCATACGATCTTCACTCGGAGCTTTCTTGGGTCCAGGGAGCATGGTGGTTTTCTCTACATAAGGCCCACTTTCCAATGCTTGAATCAACTACCGTTACCGACACCGCCGTACCTGGTTGGTATTCTCCTGCAGAAATGGGAAACACCTTGGGCTAAGGTTTTTCCCATCCGACTGATGCTTAGGCTGGGCTCGGAGTCCCGCTTCTACCCGTGTCCGCTGGTGAGCACTCGCTTCAGGAAACCCGTGTATGCTGAGATTGGCCACACCATCATGAATCTTTTGGCAGTGAGTTAACTTGCTTCAACATCAATGGAGAAAGAAGGTGGGTGCTTTTGTTTTTGTATCATCGGGTTTTCATTTTTCTTGCAGGATTTTCGTAATTATCAGTACAAGCTGCCCATCATACGAGGCATGGTGATTCATATGGAAGAAAAACATACTCGTGTCAACATTCCCAGGAATCGCTATGATGAGGTAAACCAATTATAATTATGAATTTGAAAAAAAAGTTCTGTGGTCGACATGACGCCAGGTTATTGACTGTTGATTCATTTCGTTCAGGCCATGAAAGCCCTGAATAATAGCAACGACCACGTTCTGGCTCTTGGTGGGAATTTTAGTGTCAAAGCCGACTCCCACCTTGTTTGCATCCAAAACGATGATGGGAATTATCAAACGCAAGCGATCAACATTGAGAATAAGCCACGCAAAGGTAAAAAAAATAACTTGTACTTGTGTTCTTGAAGATCTTGCGAAACATCAACCACAGATGCTACGCAGCAGAACCAAGAACCCATACAAACATGGGTCTGGAAATACTTCTGAGATACATCAGTACATAAGCCGATTATCTCATAAATTGCTGTAGGGATGCAAATGAGGATGCATTTTTTGGATCCATGTTTATATGAAGTTTTTTGGCTTTTGTTTTGATGCCTAACATCGGGTTGAAATTTGACGACCTTTCAAGAACACCCTGTATCATGAATGTAACTGTAGTTCTCACTTTGCTTCATTCATCTCTAGTGACTGGTGCTAGTTTTGTGGTGTTCAATGGAGCTCTCAAGTCGTCCAGCGGTTTGTCAGCAAAGTCCAGCATTGTCGAGGATGGTCTCATGGTCCAGATTCCACCTGACACCATGTTGGCCCTTCGACAGGCTTTGCGTGAAATGCATGATTTTTCAGTCAAGTGTGGGCCATTGAACGCTGATCCGCCAGAAGAGGAAGTTGTTGTGTGCTGGGTTGAAGATGACAAAAGCACCAACGTTGGGTAACTTTTCTTTTGCTTCTATGTGCGGGTCGACGTGGACTGCAAAGCTGTAGACTGTGCAGTGTCAAATGGCATTTTTTCTCTCTATTTCTTAGTGTAAAAAGCCCTATTGATGGCATGAGCATGGAAGGAATATCTAGCTTGCATATCCACGGTGGAACTGATTATGTTGATCAGCGTCTATTGATTCGTTGGACGGAGGTGTTTTTTATCCATGCGGACGAAGAGACCAGCGGTAGAAGGTAGGCACCGCACTTGAGACTAAATGAGTATAAATTTGGTGACGAACCGTTCAAAACATTGCTCTTGTTGTATTGTTGTTGTTTCGCAGATCCGAACCCATCAACACAAGTCGTCTTGCCGAGATCTTAGCTCAAGCCTGCTGCATGGCTTTAACTCCACATTTGAAGTCGCTTAAAGAGTGCAGTTTGACCAAACTTGGTCTAAGGGTCACCATCGATTCGGAAAATGTAAACAAATCAATAACAAAAATCGAAATGCTACTTGAATCGTGCATGTTGTTTGATTGGTGATAATGTACAACCATGAAACTGTAATTTTGATTTCAGGTGGGTTACGAAGTCGGTGCTCAAGAAACGAAGCTTCCATCGGAGTACATGAATGATCTAGATAGTGAACTTGTGCCTGTCATTCACCGAGCTGCATCTCAGACGGAAGATACATCCGTTACGTTAGAACTTATTTTCCACATCATGGAGCAGTAGTGTAATAAAAGCATTGACCAGTGTTAACAATTTGGCAGCTCTTGCCATCGGCGTCGTTAATGTGGATTGGTGAGTGATACGGTTCAGGATGGATGGTGAATACGAATCTGCGCACTGCCTCCATGTAAATATTGCACGCCGTCATGCATCTGGGAGAACATGAAAACTTTGAGGTTTTTTTTACAAATCATGGTTGCGTTGATTTTCTTTGGCAATCAAGTGCCACTGTTTTGCATGTATTGTATGTATATAGCGCGAAGGGATTGAACATAGTGTACATTTGTGCTGTAGAGTTTTTTTTCCAACAAGTTTCCATCTGGAAAATGGTAATCGAATGAGTGTTGTTTACGAGGTTTGCTGTTTGAACAACGGGCGAAATTAAAAATGAAATCCTATTGCTGCCTGCAAGTCATTTGTTAATGGTTTTGATCAGAGAAACATTTTTCAATATCAAAGATGAGCATGGCCATGGGCGTAGCCAAGTGGGGTGCTTGCTCAATTTTGAAGAGGTGAATAAAATTATGAAAACTGAACAGAATTTAAATATATGTGTCATTGATACACAATAATCTGTTCCGCAAAGACTGGTTTTAGTATAAGCATCCTAATAAGTGTTTCTTGTGTACAATAATACAATTTGTTTGAAGGTTCTCGCCTATCTTGATGGAAATGCTGGCTATGCCCATGGTCACTGCTTTGGTATGGTATGGTATAGAGATAGAGCGAGTTAAAAGTCGAGCAACCACCGTAATGGAGGTTTTCGATGCATGATGCGGCGACACACTTGACCCCAAGCATGGCAATCAAATTTGAGCAACGTTGTGATTCAAGTCACATGACATGCTGATGTGATGCGTCTCTTATTCTTGCCGATGTTGTTAGCAATATAGGTTCATCACGGGTATGTGTTTTAGTTTTGATGTTCCTCCTAGTGCTAACAACCTGAACCTTCGAGACATAATTAAATCAAGGCTGTGTAGGAGAGGGAGGGGGCAAATTTTGGTATCACGTCAATACGTCCAAAAACTTTACGTCCAAAGACAAAACATCCAAAACCATTACATCCAAAACATTCACATCCAATGGTCAAAACGTCCAAATTAA